>JADBJO010003744.1:10000-12642 GCA_016801955.1 Conus betulinus
CCTTTCTTTCCTCTCCTCCCCCTCTGCCAGTGGCATAGCTTCTATGCCGTTAATTGAGGCTAGCACATGCACGGCCATAGCAGACTCGTCTTTAGCAGCCCTAACGCCTGCAGTCTGTAGGTAGCGGTCAACATCAGGTCATCATGAGACGACCCACCAGAGGAGACACTGCGCAGCTGCCGACAATGGCGATGTTCCGTACAGAACATCACTTACCGAGCCCTCTATTGGCGACCATACTTTCTTTGTCGCACAACCACCATGAGTGAGTGTCCAGGTCCGAAAGGCGTCACCATGTGCACCCAGCAATAGTAACACTGTCAACTTGCCAATGATACGTACCGCCAAGGAAACAGACAAACAAGAGTACAGGACTAGACACAATGCATTTCGATCTCTTGGGTCTTCTTCAGGCGAAAAACACAATATTTAGGACAGTGACAAGAAAAAAAAAATATGTAGCCACTTAGCTGCGCTGTTCGTCTCCAAATTTAGGACAGTGACAAGAAGAACATGGAACCACTTAGCTGCGTTTTCTCCTGTTCGTCTCCATTTTGGAGACGAACAGGAAAACTGCAGCTAAGTGGCTCCATGTTCTTCATGTGTCACTGTCCTAAATTTTGTGTGTTTTCGCCTGAAGAAGACCCAAGAATCGACATGCTTTGTGTCTAGTCCTGTACTCTTGTTTGTCTGTGTCCTTGGCGGGAACTAACCCCTCTCTTTTTCAAATTTTGCTTCATTTTTCCGCCCTTAGTCATGGTTTTGAAACTTTGCCAATGATGAATTAATTCGAACTCAACGTGGACGTAGATGAGACTGATGATGATACTTTCGTTTATAAGGATTTGAAGGCTGAAAACAATCCTATGAGAGAGGGTTGATGGAATTTGAGGGTGGGAGGAAATGGTGGAGGTGTGTGTGTGGGGTGGGGGGAGGGGGGGGGGGGGGGGGGAGGGCTTCTTCTATCAATACTTTCCTCTGCTCAGTTCTGATTTAGTTTATATTTTTATGGCAGCAAGGGCAAGATCTCCCTCCAAGCGGTTGTAAACCCGTTTCTTTACGATAGAAATCTAGTTCATCTAAACTCATCTATTAGCAAGATAACCACACTATAGCAGACAAAGCTTGGAAATAATCATCTCTTGTCCGTTGTCAAATGAGATAAAAGGTAAAACAAACATGGGGGTGGGGATGGGGGTCGGATGGTGGTGGGAGGGAGAAATCGATAGAACAGTCGGGCATTCAAAACATATCATGAAAACTAGGAAAATATAAGTCGCTGTAGACTAACATCAATTAACTTCACATATAATGATCAAAACCAAGTGGGCGGCAATGCAAAACGTATAAACGATAAGAACTGAATAGATGTATATGAAACAAGATAAACCCAAATTCAAGTAGAAAAGTGAGACAAATTGAGCCAAGTAAAACGTAAAGAACGTGATGCAGACAACGTATAACAAACGTGTTACCAATACAGGAACTAAATCACGGCGTAGATTCGCAGGAAAATAAAGTATAAAACAACTCTGTAATACCCTAAGTGTTGGGTTCCTCCGCTCTCCCCTGACTACAAATTTATCTCCCTATTCATGTGGCGTTCCCCCCCCCCCCCCTCTCTCTCTCTCTCTCTCTCCTCTCTCTCTCTCTCTCTCTTCACAGCATACACACACACACACACACACACACACACCACACACACACACACACCCACACACACACACACACACACTTACACACACACACACACCCCACACACACACACCACACACACACACACACACACACACACACACACACCACACACACACACACACACACACACCCTGGGCGCGCTACCGCGTTCCAAAAGATTTACACAAAACCATCCACAATGCTGACTCCGTCCTCTTAGAATGGAAATTGAAGGAATCCCCAACAGTCTGGCACCTACGTCTTGATTAACTGGTCACAGTCCTGAAAGGTACTATACTGGAGAGAAGAGAGAGAGAGAGAGAGAGAGAGAGAGAGAGAGAGAGAGAGAGAGAGAGAGAAGAGAGAGAGAGAGAGAAAGAGAAAGAGTGAGAGAGACAGACAGACAGACAGACAGAGAGAGAGAGAGAGAGAGAGAGAGAGAGAAGAAGAGAGGAGAGAGAGAGAGAGAGAGAGAGAGAGAAGAGAGAGAGAAGCCTGAATGACAAATTGTACTGTTTTTCTGGTTATACTTTTCCTGTTCTCACCTACCGTGGGCGGAAATGAGAACAAAATAAGTAAATAAATCAATAGTAGATAATAACTAACTAACTAAAAAATAAAGAAATAAACAAATGAAAAAATAGTTACATACATATCTACATACATACATACATACATACATACATACATACATACATACATGCATACATACATACATACATACATACATACATACATACATACATACATGCATACATACATACATACATACATACATACATACATACATACATACATACAACACAACATACATACATACATACATACATACATTCGTAAAAAAGATCAATAGATTAAAAAAAAAATTGACCCGAAATAAAATATACAAGCACTATTTTACAGAATATGACACTCAACACGCATGAATTTAAAAAAGATACCCCCCTCTCTTTCTAAATTAAAGC
>JADBJO010003744.1:21126-26126 GCA_016801955.1 Conus betulinus
GGTCAAATGTCATACACAGCCTAGGGTCAAAGTCATAGATAGCCTCAGGGTCAAAAATCATAGCACAGCCTCAGGTCAAATGGTACACACATTTCAAGGAGAAAAGAAAAATGAAGTGAAAAGAAAACCATAATTCAAATAGAACTCACTGAAAAGAAACTTAAGGTAAGAAGACAGCAGACGAAAACACGCTGGACAGTGCAGACGTCCTCCCAAGTCGAACTAATCCGGCAGCACTATTTCACACCAGAATATGTAAATCACGGGTACACAGACCGAAACACTCATTTCACGTTAAGCAGCAAATTGTGATTGGATAGGGAATATAGAAAATGCCAAAGGTATTACAAGAAAGTTTTCATACTCGATGAAAAGTTCAAAGTTATCGATTCGAACACGGCAGAATGTCAAAATGTAGGGCGCAGACATCTGAGACTGCTGACCTAAATAGTTGGAACTGGCGTTTTAAATCCGGATTCGCCCGACAGATCCGCATCACACGTGAAAAAATAGTTCACCCTTGGGCCACAGTGTGTCTTTTACCATGCATTTTTCAGATAACGTCGGAAGATCTGAACGCAAAATTACTGACAAAATAAATAAATATAAATAAATAAAAAGCACACACACACAAAATAGATGCCGGTAACGACAACCTACAAGGAAGAGCTTGAAAGAGAAAAGACCAATTTTGCCCCCATTTTCTCTCTGTGAAAATCCTGTCAGCCCTTGAAATCATTCATCTTTATGTAGGAAGTCAGACCAGGACCAGGCACAAACGAACAAATAAGCAAATAAACGAATCAATGCGTGAATGAATGGATGGATGGATAAATGATAAGAATGCAAAAACTTAAGAAAATAAAAAAAAATAATAACTAAATGAAAAAGAAAGAAACAAACAAACAAAAAAATACATAAATAAATAAATTAATGAACACAAGAGAAAAAAAATTAAACACATTCAAAAAACGAAATTAAGAATGATATTAAAATGAGGGCGCCATTGTACATTGCACTTAATAATAATAATAATAATAATAATAATAATAACAATAATAATAATAATTATGATGATAATAATTAATAATAATAATATATAATATAATAATAATAATAATACAACAACAACAACAACACTAGAAAGAGCAAGAAGAAGAAGAAGAAGAAGAAGAGAAGAAGAAGAAGAAGAAGAAGAAGAAGAAAAAAAAAGAAGAAGAATGAATGAATTACTGATATAGCGCCTATTCTCGGCTAGAGACCAAACTCTAAGCGCTTTACAATCAACATTCGTTTATACAACGGGCTGCCTACCTGGGTAGTTCAGACTGAAGAGCTGCCAGCTGGTGCTTCATCAGTCAATTCCCGTGTCATCCAGTCAATAATGTTCAATATCGTTCACTCAGTTTCCTTACTTCCTTCATTCTTTCAATTTCTCACGCAGGGTGCATGCAATGTGTAACGTGTCATCCATACCAACGGCCATACTGGCCTTCTCTTCCGAAAGTTGGTGATGGGATTTTACGTGTGTGCAAGATGTTATGCGTGCGTTCACACACGGAGCCTCGGTTTATAGTCGCATTCGAAGGACTGTATGGGAAATGGAGTCAGAACCAATGTTAACTCCGAGGGAAAAAATCCCCCTGTACCGAAACGCCCCGGCTGAGATTCGAACCTGCAAACCCAGGATCACCATGAGTACGAGTCCAGCGCTCTACCGACTGAGCTATTCCGGCTCGTCTTCAACACAACCAGTCTACGTAGGTACACATACCGTACACTATCCAACTTCCGATCTCTTTTTTTTTTTTCTGACCGATTTACATCACTCCCAGCACCTACTTCCTGTCCTTGTCCTCAACATCCGGAGGTCCCGCATCTCCCATGCTTCAGTCCGTCGATATTATCTCCCCTCTCGAATCGGAACCCATTTCCTTGAATTTGTAACACACACACACACACACACACACACACACACACACACACACACAACACACACACACACACACACACCACGCACGCAGCAGACACGCACGCACGCACGCACGCACAGACACACACACACACACACACACACACACACACACACCACACACACACACACACACACACACACACACACATGTGCACGCACGCACACACAGACAAGCGTGAACATGCGCATGCAGGCACGCATGCACACTTCACACACACACACACACACACACACACACACACACACACACACACACACACACACACACACACACACACACACACTGTCCAGCTAAACAAAGTTACACAAACTTGTGAAAGAAATATAACGTCACGCCTATGACGTAAAGATTAACTTTAAAAGATGGATCTAGTTGAAAGTGAGACGACTGCAGGCTGAAATGATTATAAACAAATCTTAAATAAATGTTAGCGAACCACCCCCCCCCCCCCCCCCCCCCCCCCCCCCCCCCCCCCCCCAAGCGCAAGATAGGCACTGAATGAAAACGAGGCTGTCAGAAGGGAGACAATGCGTGAGTCAAGGTAGTAATAATGATAATTATGCTACTGATAGGAGTACTAATAATGGTAATGATGATGATCAAAATATTGAAAACTAAATACAGACAGGATTACTACCACTTTTGGTAATAATAATTATGGCAATAGCAGTTGTAGTAAGGGAGAAGGAGAGTGGGTTAGAGGATTCTTAAACAGCATGGCTGCCGTGGCAATAGTCTTAGTGGTGAAGGCGATAGTGATGTCAATGGTAGTGATGGTAATATCAATACTAACATCGTATCAATGATGATAACGCTAACGACTGTAGTGAAGGAAACTGAATTTATGGTACTAATATCTAATGGTAATAACATGAATTGAAATGGGTGGTGTAGTTTTTTGTTTTTTGTTTTTCTCATCATTCTGCTGACAGATTACAACAAAAACAAACACACACGAACAAAAAAACTATCGAGTAGGAAATCATCAAAGTTTCGGCAGAGACAATAAGAACTAAACTATAAGAAGGGCCCATGGTCAGAGCTTTTTGCTGAGGAACTGACAGGTACCGGGTCGTAAGTTCGAGCCCCGATTTGGATCGGTCTTTTGCCCCCTTGGTAACCTGTTCTGTCCACGCGGCGGTCACTGAGTACCTGAATCCTTGCAGGGCAGGTACAAGGGCGGTGAAGGAAGAGAGAAGGATGGGCAATGTCTTCCATCGTGCTGTGCTCTAAACATGGTGAACCTAAGACAGTTCACTGCCCTACCACACACACACACATTAGTATAAGATTTCAGTATTTTGAAGCAAACATTGTTTATGTTCTTCATGTGCTCTGATTTAAACTTCATTTTTAATTATGTTTTCATTTGTATAATAATATCAATGTCATCTTGATGTATATCACTCGCAACTATCACAATCGTCTGAAAACACACCATGTGAAAAGACGTAAAACTAAACACACACACACACATACATATGTATATATAATATATATATATATATATATATATATATATATATATATATATATATATATATATATATTATAAACAAAGCTTGGTCTTATGTCTTAGATTGTAGAAGTAAGGGGGTGATAAACCTTCTATTATACGATTTCAGTATTTTGAAGCAAACATTGTTTACGTTCTTCATGTGCTCTGATTTAAACTCATTTTTAATTATGTTTTCATTTGTATAATAATATCAATGTCATCTTGATGTATATCACTCGCAACTATCACAATCGTCTGAAAACACACCATGTGAAAAGACGCAAAACTAAACACACACACATACATATATATATATATATATATATATATATATAAACAAAGCTTGGTCTTATGTCTTAGATTGTAGAAGTAGGGGGGTGATAAACCTTCTTATCTGCAGTGGTAGATAATTCTGCCTAACTGACTTGAGTGGGTGAATGGGGAATAATAAATGCTTCTCAAAATGAACCTTCTGCAAGCTTGTTGTCTCCAAAGCAGGCGACAATCTCCAATGGGGAGAAAGCTCCATTACATATGATTCCTGGTCAGATACCGATATTTCGAAACTTGATTGTTTCTCCTCAATGACCGCAGAAAAGTGGCAATTTGTCTCCTCTGCCTTTTCGGTTTTAAGAAAAATGCTATACCAGAAAAAGGCTGGTGTGCAATACCGTAGTATGTTTGTTGAATTTTCAAAAAACCAACCAAAGGTGCCACCTAAGAAGCAAAAGAAAATCATGAAAGAGCAAAACAAGCTACATTTTCTTGTGAAAAGTAGAAAATATAAAAAGATAACCTCTTAAGACACAAGTGCTGAGGGCCAGTTCTTGGAATGAAATCCGCAAGGGACTAAATTACAGTAAACTATAAAATTCAAAGGATAAGTACCGAGCACCATTCCAGTAACTTACAGAGCAGCTAGGTGTTGCAATGACTGCAAGAAATATTGAATTATAAACAAGCTTGCTCTTATGTCTTAGATTGTAGAAATAGGGGGGTGATATGCCTTCATATCTGCAGTGGTAGATGATTCTGCCTAATTGACAGTATGTGCTTGAGTGGGTGAATGGGGGGAATAATAAATGCTTCTCAAAATGAACCTTCTGCAAGCTATAGTCTCCAAAGCAGGAGACAATCTCCAATGGGGAGGAAGCTCACTAACATATAACTCCTGGTCAGATACCGGTATTTCGAAACCTAATTGTTTCTCCTCAATGACCGCGGAAAGTGGCAATTTGTCTCCTCTGCCTTTTTCGGTTTTAAGAAGAATGCTATACCAGAAAAAGGCTGGTGTGCAATACCGTAGTATGTTTGTTGAATTTTCAAAAAAACAACCAAAGGTGCCACCTAAGAAGCAAAAGAAAATCATGAAAGAGCAAAACAAGCTACATTTTCTTGTGAAAAGTAGAAAATATAAAAAGATAACTCTTAAGACACAAGTGCTGAGGGCCAGTTCTTGGAATGAAATCCGCAAGGGACTAAATTACAGTAAACTAATAAATTCAAAGGATAAGTACCGAGCACCA
>JADBJO010003744.1:36126-41126 GCA_016801955.1 Conus betulinus
CGTTGGTCCATACTGGTCATTGCTCCATATTGATCATGTGCACATATTGGTCGTTGGTCCATATTGGTCGTTGGTCCATATTGGCCATTGGTCCATATTGGTCATTGGTCCATGTTGGTCATTGGTCCATATTTATCATTGGTCCGTATTGTCGTTCCATATTTGGTCACTGGTCCATATTGGTCGTTGGTCCATACTGGTCATTGCTCCATATTGGTCATTGGTCCATATTGGTCATTGGTCCATATTGGTCGTTGGTTCATATTGGTCATTGGTCCATATTGGTCACTGGTCCATATTGTTCATTAGACCACATGCCATGAAGCTTTCTTTTAATAAGAACAGTATTTTCCGTGTAATCTTACTGGCAGTCATGGAAACGAAGCATTACACTTCGGAGAAAAAAAAAGTCCTTGGCAACAGCACACATGGTTGCAGCAGGGTAGTTTATTTTGGCTCTAGTTGATATGGGGGTTCTTCGAGATTAAAACACGGACTCACGCGCTGTTTTTAAATGTCAGCAAAGCGACTGGCGAAGAATGGATGGATTTAACACTAGTGAAGGTATTTTGAATATGACCATCCTCTGGTCAAATGTCAAAATATGGCGATTCCTTTTATCCTGTAAAAAAACTGATTCGTGGTGTCCATTTGGATCAAACAGTATATTCTGATCGGCTCAGCAATAGTGACAGACAATTCCCACTGTATACGAACACTGCGAACTATTTACCAGTTAACAACTATCTCTGAAAGAATATACATTTAAGAAATATCAAAGCCGTCCAGTTTTACTGACACATCGTGGATTTTTATAGCCTCTTGAAATTATCAAAGTCAGTAGTTTATTGTTCGTCCGCAACTGGTGAGGGGGAAAAGGTGTTCATTTATGAGCTTATTTGCTCAAACAGCACTGCTTTTTCTCGCATATCGCCATCAACACATCTTTAGTGGTTTAGATGTTCATGCGGGCCTGGAAATAAAACAAGATGCAGGATCCGTTTTTACATTGCGAAGATCGGTGCTCTTCCAAGGACCCTTCTCATGATGATGATGATGATGATGATGATGATGTCGTGTCGTCATCATCATCATCATCATCATCATCATCATCATCATCATCATCATCATCATCATCATCATCATCATCATCGTGACGGTGCAGTTGCTGCTGCTGCTGCTGCTGCTGCTGCTGCTGCTGAAAATGACGATGACGACGATGACGATGACGATGATGATGATGATGATGATGATGATGATGATGATGATGATGATGATGAAATATGTATGTGTGTATATATATATATTCATCATATTTAGAGAGAGAGAGACAGAGACAGAGATAGGAGGAGGAGGAGGAGAGAGAGAGAGAGAGAGAGAGAGAGAGAGAGAGAGAGAGAGAGAGAGAGAGAGAGAGAGAGAGAGAGAGAGAGAGAGAGAGAGATTCAGACAGACAGACAGACAGACAGAGACAGAGAGACAGAGAGACAGATAGAGAGAGAGAGAGACAGAGAGAGACAGAGAGAGAGAGGGACGGGAGGGAGGAGAGAGAGAGACGTGTGTGTGTGTGTGTGTGTGTGTGTGTGTGTGTGTGTGTGTGTGTGTGTGTGTGTGTGTGTGTGTGTGTGTGGCAAACAGTGTCATCTCAGTCTCACAGTGGAGTGTGCGTGCATGTGATCTGCTGTTGTGTGTCAGGAAGCACTGTACTAAGCTGCAGAGGAAGTTACACATCAGTTCCACTTACTACCTCTCAGACTCCCTCACACTCCGTATGCACCATTTTGTTCCCCCTCATTCCCACGTTTTTCACAACAGAGTACAGCTGAAATGGAATCTGATGGAGTGCCGGACACATGATAATCCACTATTTCCTTGGAATTTAATAGTTTCTTGTAATTCAGTCCCTTGCGGATTCATTCCAAGAACTGGCCCTCAGCACCTGTGTCTTAAGAGGTTATCTTCTTATATTTTTCTACTTCTCACTAGAAAATGTAGCTTGTTTTGCTGTTTCCTAATTTTCTTTCACTTCTTAGGTGGCGCCTTTGGTTGGTTTTTTGAAAACTCGACAAACATACTATGGCATTGCACACCTGCCTTTTTCTGGGATAGCATTCTGCTTAAAACCGAAAACGCAGAAGAAGCGACGCGTTATCACTTTTTCAAACACCGAATAACAACAATCAGATATCAGGATAATAAGTTTTTTCTTTCTATTGGAGATAAAAGTGAATCTGATGTTAAAATACGTTAGTAAATTTTCTTTCTATTGAAGATTATATTTATTTAGAAGACTAAATATAACATACGGAAAATGACGGTACCTGATGTTATAATACGTTAGTAAGTTTTTCTTCCTATTGGAGATTGTATTTATTTAGACGACTATAAACATGCGGAAAATTCGTTTTCAAAACCATGTATTAATCGCCATTCACCTACTCAAGCATGTAAAACTATTTACGCAAAATTATTCACAATTGCAGACGTGAAATGCTTATCTCACTCTATATTTTCATTCAAATACATAACGGCAAGTTTTCATTATCATTGAATATTTCTTGTGGTCATTGCAACTCCCAAGTTGTTCCGGAAGTTGCTGGTGTGATGTTTGGTTATTTATGCTTGCAATTTTATATACCAATGTAAAGTTAAGATTAATGCGGGTCACCGTGCAGTTTGAGCACCGCTCTACAAGAGAAAGGCTTAAGTCAGACAGCGTCTGGAGTAACAAGCAGAAATATAAAAGGCAAGACGAGATCCAGGCCACTGCTATTCTAAACATTTTTTTCTTAATTTTCTCCGAACTTGGGCTTCTTCAAACAGCTTCTGGTTGTAACATGAGCAGGGCAAAGTAACGGTATCTACAGCAAGAGAACAACGGGGGAGGCCTTTTTTTTCCCCATTTTGTTTATCATTTCTTGAGATATGTGACCAATTGATAGGATTTGTTTCTCTGTGTAAGTTTAGCTGTTTATTTTTGATGTGGAGTGTGCAAACAATTTGGGAAGGGGGCGGGGTATGTATGTTGATGAAGGGGTAATAAATTGCCAGAGAGAGTGAAAGGGAAGGGGTGTGGAGTTGATAAGTGCGTGTGTGCTTTTTAGCCTGAGTTGTTCTCTTGATGCTGTCGCTTTGCCCTGCTCATGCTACAATCAGAAGCTTGTTCGAAGATGCCCAAGTTGGGCTAAAATTCACAAGAAAATAAATGATAGAAAAACAGTGGCCTGGATCTTCTCTCTCTCTCTCTCTCTCTCTCTCTCTCTCTCTCTCTCTCTCTCTCTCTCTATATATATATATAATATATATATATATGTGTGTGTGTGTATATATATATATATATATATGTATAAGCTAGGTGATGCGGCTATAATTGAAATGTTCGGTTCAGATTTATTTGCCTTATATATGTACAGCGTGTGTGTCCTGACTTACGCTAGCTGCGGTAAGCGTGTCTTGTTAAACTTATAAGTAGGCCACGGCCTCATTGGCAAATGACGCGTCTGAACTTGTATTTAGAATGACACCATAAACCAAGCTCACGTCTGGTACATGCATATGGCGTCTATGGGAGTTTAAAAAAAAAGCTTGAGGCTGAGATAAATTTACTTTATTACCAGCCACAAACAGGAACACAAATAAAGTTCGCGAAACCCGATCAACGGTATGATAGCTGAGGTCCTGATTTGGCTCCTAGTCGTCCGCTGGACGCTGTAAACACTAACTAACTAACCAAAAAACGGTCGATTATAACAACTCTTTCCTCCCGGATGCTGCATCCTGAATGTCACTCAGACAAAAAGTATTCAATTTGTTCCGATTTTTTTTTTCTTTAAACGAATGAAAATTGAATCGAAGAACTAGTAATTATACACTATCAAGATTTTGCGCCGAACATGAGAAGATTAGTGGTTCCTCGTTTTTCGTTTTCACTGTCCTAAATGTTGTTTGTTTTAGCCTGAAGAAGACCCAAGAAGTCGAAATGATGGTGTTTTTGTTCTGTAATTTTGTGCCCTTGGCGGTAACTAAGCCCTTTCCTTTCTAAAAGTATTTCAGGCCACTACAGTAGAGTGCGTTCACATGAACGCATTGTCACGCAGTCGATATATAATTCTGTAGGGTGCAATGCAGTTCAGTGCATTGCAATGCAAAGCAGGACAATGCAGTTCAGTGCATTGCAATGCAAGCAAGACGATGCAGTTCAGTGCATTGCAATGCATAGCAAGACATGCAGTTCAGTGCATTGCAATGCAGAGCAAGACAGTGCAGTTCAGTGCATTGCAATGCAGAACAAGACGATGCAGTTCAGTGCATTGCAATGCAGAGCAAGAAAATGCAGTTCAGTGCATTGCAATGCAAAGTAAGACAATGCAGTTCAGTGCATGGCAATGCAGAGCAAGACGATGCAACATCACACAGTCCAATACAATACGATGCCATGCAATACAGTATGACACACTGCAGCTAATACGGAACAATTCTACGAGATTTAAAACAGCAAACAGACAGACAACAAACAAAAAGAAAGCAAAGCAAAGACGTACCTAAAGAACCTCGCCAGAAAATCCACCCCCACCCCCCGTCCCTTCTCTTGCCCATTTTCCCCTCCCTCTCCGCTGCCCACCAGACCCCCCCCCCCCCCCCCCCCCCCCCTCCCCACCTGCCCACCCTCCCTTCTTTCATTTTCTTTTTAACCTATTCCCACCACCCCCCTCCCTATCTTCATATTTCTTCCTCCTCCTCCTCCTACCCCCTCCTCCTCCTCCCTTCCTCCTCCTCCCTCCTCCTTCTCCTCCTCCTCCTCATCTACCTGCTCCTCCTCCACCGCACTTCCCTCTCATGTTAGCAGTGTGTGTAATTATGTCTTCTGTCAGATTTCACACACATCGCACGCACATACTTCACGCCGTGTCACGGAACCAATATCAAACTCGGGCGCCTGTGAGCATAGCATCCCCAGCTGGGAGCCTCGTACGTCTTTTCAAAGGAACTTCGCCAAACCG
>JADBJO010003744.1:43626-46126 GCA_016801955.1 Conus betulinus
ACTGGAGCTGAACTGGACAGCAGAGAGAGGTGGGCGGCGGGATGTGATCTCGAGAGAGGAGACTTAGAGAGAGAGAGAGAAGAGAGAGAGAGAGAGACGAGGAGAGAGGAAGAGAGGAAGCAGAGCAGAAGGAGGAGGAGAGATGGAGGAGGGAGAGAGAGGAGGAGAGAGAGAATGATAGAGAGAAGAGGAAGGAGAGAGAGAGAGAGAGGGGAGGGAAGAGAGTGGGGGGAGGGGAGAGAGAGGGCTGGAGAGTGGAGAGAGATGAGAGTGAGAGAGAGAGAGAGGGAGAGGAGAGGAGGGAGAGAGAGTCCGAGGGGAGAGAGAGAGCGGGAGGAGATGGAGAGGCGGAGGTCGCGAGAGGGGAGAGAGAGAGGAGAGAGCGAGAAACTTAAAAGGAGGTCAATGCGCTAATCGTGGTGTCCATGTACAGAAACTGAAAGGGTTTTTTTGCTCAGGTTTGGTTGCTCAGGGTCGGCAGCAAAAGAATATAAGAAGGGAGAGAGGAGGAGAGAGAGGGGAGAGGAGAGAGGGGAGAGAGGGAGAGAGAGGAGAGAGCGAGGAGACGAGGAGAGAGAGAGTGAGAGAAGAGAGAAGAGAACAAAAAAAAGAGAAAGATTAATGCGACGAATCGTTTTGTGTCCCAGTTTACAGAACTGAAAATGGGTTTTGCTCAGGTGGCAAAATTAGCTGAAGAGAGGAGAGAGAGAGAGGAGGAGAGGAGGAGAGAGGGAGGGAGAGAGTGAGGAGAGGAGGGGCGAGGAGAGGAGAGAGGAGGAGAGGAGAGGAGAGAGGAGATGAGAAAGGCGAGGAGAGAGGAGTGAGATGAGGGATGAAGAGGGGTAGAGAGGAGGAGAGGAAGCGGGAGACAGGGTGAGAGTGGCGCGAGTGAGGGAGGGGAGTGCTTGGCGAGAGAGGAGAGATGGGGAGAGGAAGAGGCCCGGGAGAGAGGGCGGAGAGGGAGAGAAGGAGAGAGGAGATGAGGAAGAAGAGAGGGGGAAGAGAGGGGGGGGGAGAGTGAGAAAGGAGAGGAGGAGGGAGAAAGGAAACCTTTTAAAAGAGTTAAGCGCTAATTCGTTGTTTTTGTCCATTTACAGGACTGAAATGGGAAAGGGTATGCTAGGGTGGCAAAAATAGATATTAAGAGCGAAAAAAAGACAGAGAGACAGGGAAGGAGGAGAGAGGCGAAGGAGGGAGAGGAGAGAGAGGGAGAGGAGAGAGAGAGAGGAAGAGAGAGAGAGAGCGAGAGAGAGAGAGAAGAAAGAGAGAGAGAGAGAACGAAAACAAGAGTTTAATGCGGCTAATCGTTTTTGTCCATTTACAGAACGTGTAAATGGGTTTTGCTCAGGGGTGGCAAATCGAATTAAGAGCGAAGAGAGAGGAGAGGAGAGAGAGAGAGAAGAGACGAGGGAGAGGAGAGACGAAGAGAGAGAGAGTGACACTGAGACAGAGGGGAGAGAACAGATGCTCCTAGACATAGAGCGGAACTTATCTGATATCGTTCTTTGGGTGTGGGTGTTGGGTCCATTTACCAAAGAACGGAAAGGGTTGCGTCCGCCGTGGGCAAATAGATTAAGAGAGGAGAGAAGAGGAGAGAGAGAGAGAAGGAGATGAGAGAGACGAGAGAGGAGAGAGGAGGAGAGAGAGAGAAACTTTAAAAAAGAAAAGAGTTAGACGGGCGCTAATCGTTTACCGATCCATTTAGGTATACACCCTTTAGGTGGGATAGAGCCACATCCAACATATAGTCTTCTTACCGGCGGTGTTCACGCCCAAGAGGCTCCTATAATGGTTTACATGGATTCATCACTTCTTCTCAGAAATAAACGCTTTGCGTAACGATGAATTCAAATGATGGCGTCTTTCCTCGGTTTTGGAACAGCAAGAGAGGAATAAAGAATGAAACGAAAAAAAGACAGAACGAAAGAAGACGAAGGAAACAGAATAAAGGAAGGAAAAAAAGAAAGACAAGGGAAAAAAAAAAAAAAGAAAAAAAGAAAAAAAAGAAAAAAAAAGAAAGAAAAAATAATGGAAGAAAAAAAAAAAGAAAAGGCGGAGAAAAAAGAAAAAAAAAACAAAAAAATGAAGGAAGGCAAGAAAGAAAAAGCATGAAACGAAAAAGAAAGAAAGAAAGAAGGAAGGAAAGAAAGAAAAAGAAAGAAGAAAAGCAAGGAAGGAAAAAGAAAGAAAAAAAAGAAAGACAGGAACAAGGAAAGAAAGAAAAAGAAACCAGAAGACAAGGAAAGAAAAAGACAAGAAAGAAGGAAGGAAAGAAGAAAAGAAAGAAAGATAACAAAAGAAAGAAAGGAAAAGGCAAGGAAAGAACGAAAGAAGGAAAGAAAGAAAAAAAAGAAGAGAAAGACAAGGAAAAGAAAGAAAAGAAAGAAAGAAAAAGAAAGACAAGAGGGAAAGAAAGACAAACAAAAACACCTCCCATTCGGCTATCACGTACATCTGACAAGTATTACAGCAGTCAGCCCACTCGCCGTCTCGGGCTGCT
>JADBJO010003744.1:51126-56126 GCA_016801955.1 Conus betulinus
TATGTTTGTGTATGTGTATGTATGTGTGTATGTATGTATGTATGTATGTATGTATGTATGTATGTATGTATGTATGCATGCATGTATGCATGTATGTATGTATGTATGTATGTATGTATGTATGTACGTATGTATGTATGTATGTATGTATGTACGTATGTATGTATGTATGTATGTATGTATGTATGTATGTATGTATGTATGTATGTATGTATGTATGTATGTATGTATGTATGTATGTATGTATGTATGTATGTATGTATGTATGTATGTATGTATGTATGTATGTATGTATGTATGCACGCATGCACGCACGCACGCACGCATGCACGCATGCACGCACGCACGCATGTACGCATGCACGTATGTATGCATGCATGTATGTATGTATGTATGTATGTATGTATATATATATGTATGTATGTATGTATGTATGTATGTATGTATGTATGTATGTATGCATGCATGCATGCATGCATGCATGCATGTACGTACGTGTGTATATGTATGCATGTATGCATGCATATATGTATGTATGCATTTATGTATGATGTTGAAAGAGAGGGGGTTAGGTATCGCCATGGACACAGAGAAACAAAGGGCAGAGGACAAAACACATTGATTTTTCGACCTCTGGGTCTTCTTCAGGCAAAAATAAATAACATTTACGACTATGAAAACTTAAGATCGAGACACTTATCTCCTTATATTTGCTGCAAAAAGAATGCGTTATTTATGTACGCATTTATGTATTCATTTGTTACATTCATTCATTTATTTGTTATGATGTTTTCATGGCGAAACTGGGCTTTTTTTAATTACATTTTTTTATGATGATCCTTATTTCATGATGGTCGATGACAATTATCATCATTGATATGCCGTCATGGAGTTCTTTTCTCATTCAAGAGTACTCAACAAGGCTGTACTCCATGCTCATTTTTGTACTCCCAGTTCTTATAGAAATGCTGTCTGTGCGCCTGTTTGTCTGTCCGTCCGTCCGTTGTCAAAATATATTCCACTCGCTCCCAGACAAAACGTCTGAGCCGATCTCTCTGACAATTTATAGGTATGTTCATTATGGGTCACGGATAATGCCCGATGTTTATCTTACCGTTATAGCCGTGACTAACGATTATAACGGCTCATAACGTTTTTTTTTCTTTTATGGAATATCTCAGAAAGTACTCGACCGATCTTTCGGAAAATTTGTACATATGCTCACTATGGGTCACGGACGATGCCCAATGTTTTATTTAACCGTTATATCCGTTACTAATGGCCATAACAGCCCATAACGGTTTTTCTTCTCTATGGAATATCTTGCCCGATCTTTCTGAAAATTTGTAGGTGTGTTCATAATGGATCACAGATAATGGCCGATGTTTACCAGAATAGCCGTTCCTAACGGCTATAACGGCCCCAAACGTTTTTTTCCTCTTTATGGAATATCTCACGCTTTAGATTTTTTAACATGTGCCAATGTGAACCAGGGCTGGTAGATATAGACAATGGCATTGTAGTTCAGCACTGTCATAGACACATCCATAAGTGGGACGAAAACTCGTTTGTGTGCCCTCAGTTCTGGATAGAAACCAGTCGGGTCCGGGGGAACAAAAAATCCTGAAAATAAATGGGACTGATGGCAATGGAACCGCTGACCTCCACGCCTGCTGCCGTGGCACTAACCGCTGCACCATCTGGTGGCTGGAACAAAGCGGACACATAACTGGAGGCGGGGAAGAAAAGAACCTACGCTTGTTTTGCTGGGAATTGATTTTCTGACAAACAATGCGGTAAAGAAAAATAAGAAAAAGAAAGAAAGAAAAAAAGAAAGGAAGGAAGGAAGGAAGTAAGGAAAGAAGAAGGAAGGAAGGAAGAAGAAGAAGAAGAAGAAGAAGAAGAAGAAGAAGAAGAAGAAGAAGAAGAAGAAGAAGCCTCACAATTCTGCTGTACAAATGCCAGAAGTCAGTCGATTGACCACAAAACACTTGCACTAACACTGTTGTTGTTGTCTTTGTTGTTGTGTTGTTGTTCTTGTTGTGATTGTGGTTGTTGTGCTTGTTCTTGTTGAAAAATATGAACTATAATTTCATATAGAACAACTCTCTCTCTCTCTCTATCTCTCTCTCTCTCTCTCTCTCTCTCTCTCTCTCTCTCTCTCTCTCTCTCTCTCTCTCTCTCTCTCTCTCTTAAAACAGTACAAGTTTTCATCTGACCGTGTAACGTGTCCAAGCAAGCAACTTGCAGGAGGAGTGTGACTGAGGATCTGGCTGATGCTAACAGACATCCACTGTCTGTATAAGGGCTGTCTCACTGATGAGGGCCCACTATCAGACACTTTCCCTTGGTCACCAGCCCGAGACGACGCGTGGAGTGACTGCTGTCATACTTGTCAGATCTGAGGACAGCTAAATGAGAGCGCTTTCGTTCTTTCTTTTCTCTCTTTCTTTCTTTCTTCTTTTTTTTCTTTCTTTTCTTTCTTCTTTCTTTCTGTTCTTTTCTTTTCTTTCTTTTCCTGTCTTTCTTTCTTTCTTTCTGTTCTTTTCTTTCTTTCTTTCTTTCTTCTTTCTTTCTTTCTTTTCTTTCTTTCTTTCTTTCTTTCTTTCTTTCTTTTTTTTCTTTTCTTTTTTTCTTTCTTTTCTATCTTTCTTTCTTTATTTCCTTTTGTTTCTTTTCTTTTCTTTCTTTCTGATTCTTTCTTTCGTTCTTTCATTCTTTCTTTTCTTTTCTTTCTTTCGTTCTTTCATTTCAATTCTTTTCTCTTTTTTTTTTCTTTCTGTCTGTTCAAAAGACTGAGGAAAGACGCCATTATTTGAAGACGTGGTTTACTGTCTGTTCAAAAGGCTGGGAAAAGACGCCATCATTTGAAGAAGTGGTTTACTCAAGCCGTGTATCTCTAAGAAGAAGTGATGAACCGTGTAAAACATAGGAGTCACTGGGTGTGAGCCAGGAAGGCCAGAGGACCGTGTGTTGGATTTGCCCTCCTCCCTCTTGAAAGGCGTATAATGAAATGGTTTCAGTGTCAAGCCAGTGCTCTTACAGTAAGATGCAAAAGACAGACTCTCTCTCTCTCTCTCTCTCTCTCTCTCTCTCTCTCTCTCTCTCTCTGATCGCTTTTATATTCTTTGAGGCTGGGATGTGTGGGAAACAAGAAAATAAATATGTAAAGGCGTGTACAAAAAAAACAAATAAATAAAGAAAAAAAGAAAGAAAGAAAGAAAGAAAGAAAAGATACTCTCTCTCTCTCTCTCTCTCTCTCTCTTTCTCTGTCTCTCTCTCTCTGTCTCTCCGTCTCTCTGTCTCTGTCTGTGTCTCTGTCTCTTGTCTGTCTGTGTCTGTCTGTCTGTCTGTCTTCTCTCTCTCTCTCTCTCTCTCTCTCTCTCTCTCTCTCTCTCTCTGGAACATAACATTATCTCCCTCAGATTTTTTTGTTTGTTTTTTGTTTGTCACATCAAACTTACAACCAGAACTGACTTCTGAAATCGACACTGATCTTTCTTCCTGCCCAGGTTTACATCTGCTCAGGGGCCCACTGCTTACTTGATCGATGGGGAAATGGTGTGTGGTTAGGTTTGAAGAGGATGGAAGATACTCTTTGATCTCGTTTCCTTCTTCATAGTCGTCTTTTGTTTTCTGACAACAACTATAAGAAAACCAGTCGAGACTACTTTGACCTTCCGTTCGTTTGCGTTACTCTCTCTCTCTCTCTCTCTCCTCTCTCTCTCTCTCTCTCTCTCCTCTCTCTCTCTCTCTCTCTCTCTCTCTCTCACCACACACACACACACACACACATATACATATATAGATATATATATATATATATATATATATATATATATATATATATATATATTTGTTTAAAATAAGGTATATAAAAGGAAGTTTTTAAAACTACAATATTGTTTTCGAGCGCTTGCTCTCTTCAGGATCTTTAAAACTTTCCTTTATATACCTTATTTTAAACAGATGTTGCTCCCCAAGGGGTTGAGCACCTTTGAATTTTTATTAGGCTTTTTAACAGTATGTGTGATATATATATATATATTATATATATATATATATATATATATGTATGTGTGTGTGTGTGTGTGTGTGTGTGTTGTGTGTGTGTGTGTGTGTGTAGCCTAAGAGTTTTATGTGTGTGTGGTGACATGTGTTGTGTCCACTGAGTTTATTTTTTTGACACAGTCCAGCAAGACAGTAGCAAGTGAACAGTGCTAATGCCCGGAATCAATCATAGGATTGTTTACCACTTATGGTACGACTTTTCTTTTCCTGTGATTTTTAAAAGAGCATAGACTATTAATCAGACCAGAAGAACGAAGCCCTTTTTTAACTGAACAAGTTTACATTTGATGGAATCATGTTAACAGCCAAGCACATTGCTGGGCGACTGTGGCTGGGGGATCTGGCTGATGCAGTCGGTTGGTCAGCTGTCAAGGCAATGGCTCTCTCACTGATGAAGGCCCCCTCTTGGACACACATCCCCTTGGTCACCAGTCTGAGACGATACTTGGGGTGACTGTCGGAATACTTGTCAGATCTGAGAACGGTTGAATGGGAGGGCTTTTTTTTTTTTCTTTTTGTCTTTTTTCTATTTGTTTTGTTTCATTTTTTCTGCCTGATCAGCACACTGACAGGAGAAGCCATTATTATTCAAAGACGTGTTTGAGTTAGGTTGTTCGTCTCTGAAAAAAGTGGGGGGAAACCCTGTAAAATATTGTAGGGGTCATTTGATGTGACCAGAAAGGTGAGAAGAAACTGACTGTCGGTTAGGTTTAGGTTTGCCTCTCTCTCTCTCTCTCTTTTGCTCTCTCGTTCTCTCTCTCTCCCTCCCTCCTTCCCTCTCTCTTCTCTCTCTCTCTCTCTCTCTCTGTTTTTTTGTCCCAAGAGGCAAGAGCATCTCACAGAAAAGGGTGTACCAAGCAATCATGTTGAGCTAATTTTTAACGTTTATTTTTTCCCAAGAGCAAACTCTCCCTCACATTTTTTTCCCA
>JADBJO010003744.1:61126-63626 GCA_016801955.1 Conus betulinus
AAAGACGTTTTCCATCTCGCTCAGTTTTTTTGGAAATTTTCTGTCTCATAGATGTTTTAGGGGAAAAGTATAATCTAAACATTAATTTTCTTACTTTTGCTGGCTATAGGTCAGCTATAACTGACTACATAAGAAAATCTAATATTGTTGTTGAAAACAATAATGTATTAACGTAAACTCTCATTTAAGAAATTGTTCGCCATTCATAAAGGCTCTAGATTATACTATGAAATTATGATTGATAATAATTTACGAGCGAAATGTTGTGACAAATGGGATCAGAAAATGTCGGTTTGTCATAACTGGAAATAATGTTTCTTGAATGTACGTAAAGTTAAAGACATAAAATTGAAATGGTTTTCAGCTGAGAATATTGCATTGGTGTCTAGGTACTAATGTTATTTATAAGAAATGGGAGTGGCTGATAATGATAAATGTAGTTTTTGTGGTTTATGTAAAGATAGTATTGACCATATGCTTTGGAAATGTACTTATGTTCAACAGTTTTGGAATTCTCTTGTTGGTTTAATTAAAGAAAAATGTGTCAATGCAACGGAATATGAAATTAACGGCATCCTTAATATTATTGGGTTTCGATGTGACTATCATATTGATGAAATTTTATCTTTCATTATATTACTAGCAAAACATTACGTATACACATGCAAATTAGAAGGAAGCCTTCCACAAACAACATCTTTTTGGAAAAAAATTGAACTATAGATATAAAATCGAGCAACATAATGCATATTTAAGTTTGTATGCTGTATTTTTTTGAAAAATGGCTGACATACAAAACCATTATTTTCCGCATGTCTAAATGTTCGTGTATTTTTGTGTAATAATATGGCTAGTTATGCTTCTATCATAATATATCACACAATGCTATTATATTATATAGGTCAACCTTTTTCTTTTTCTTTTGAAGTCTTTGCGGTTCACTTTCCTTTTAGACTTGACACTCCCAAATGTTTCTACAAATGCGTACAGATTCACGCACACGCGCGCTCACACGTGTGTGTGTGTGTGTGTGTGTGTGTGTGTGTGTGTGTGTGTGTGTGTGTGTGTGTGTGTGTGTGTGTGTGTGTGTGAAAAATTCATAAAAAGTTTGAATATGTTCATAAATGTATTTACACCCGTCTTATATTATGTAATTGGACTCACGTTGTGCTACCTTAAATTCTAATCTGTTTAATAAAAAAAAAAAAAAAGAAAGAAAGAAAACGATAGTTTTGTGCCCGACAAGAGCTGAAATCCAACATTTTATTTCGGGTAAGTGTGTGAAACTCTTGTCACCATATTGTGTCTACACAGACCAAAGAGCTCTGAACACTACAGGGAGCGTAGTGTCCTTGGGAGTTGGCCGGGCTGACCAATCGTATTTACTAACAGCATAGATCAGAAACACATGATTTAGACCATATGTTCTAGAGATTCCCACCTTCTCCGAAGACCACATCAAAACCCAACAAACAAACGAAGAATGGACTCATACGTGGACGTGGTGGGGATTGGGTTTGATTTGTAGGCATACTAAATCCTAGAGAAGGAAGAATAGATAAAGATGGGACAAGAAGTAAAATAGAGACGATGGAAAGAAGAGATAATAAGGGGGTGGAGGGGTGGGGGGGGGGGGGGTTAAGCGGCAAAGCAGAAGAGACAAGCAGACAGAATGGTATTTTTAATCATAAGTCATTGCCCATGTATAATACATATCTTGAAAGACTTACTACCAAAAAAAAGATTTAGATATTAACTGGAATATTATGTAGGGAAAGACAGTATAAAAAACACACATACACACAAAACGAAGCTGTATTATGGAACACACACACACACACACACACACACACACACCACACCACACACACACACACACACACACACACACACACATACACACACACATAGCCCTGCTTTCCTCACTGGATACGTTTCCCCATTTTAAGAACCCATGTGGTATTCCCTGGCTAGTCTTTTTCCTAGCAGTTTTAGAGACAGGGGTTTTAAAACGAGAGTCTGATCGGTCAGCTGTCTGTGTATGTAAGGTGTCTGTGATGAAGAGAAACACCGAGGCATTGTGACTTCGCTTGGCTCAGCCTGAGACGACACACATGGCGTGGGGTATCAAAGAGAGTGTGGGGATGTGCCCAAATTGAGCGGGCCTCTTTTTTTTTTTCATACTCTGGGTTGAAGACGGGCTTTGAATGTCTACACTATTGGTCGTCTCTGAGACCTCTACCTCTCGCTCTGTTTCTCTGTCTGTCTGTCTGTCTGTCTGTCTGTCTGTCTGTCTCTCTCTCTGTCTGTCTGTCTGTCTGTCTGTCTCTCCTCTCTCTCTCTCTCTCTCTCCTCTCTCCTTCCCCCCCCTCTCGCCTCTCTCTGTTCTCTCTCTTCTTTTCTTTCTCTCTTTCATTTCTCTCTTATTTCATACACTTTTATTTTTCCACTAGTTTAGCAGTCTGTCTGCTGAATGTAGAGCAAATTGCTGGCAGGCGTT
>JADBJO010003744.1:78626-81126 GCA_016801955.1 Conus betulinus
CAACACACACACACACACACACACACACACACACACACACACACACACACACACACACACACACACACACCAGTCCAAGAGAGAGAGAGAGAGAGAGAGAGAGAGAGAGAGAGAGAGAGAGAGAGAGAGAGAGAGAGAGAGAGAGAGTCAGTATTCCGTGAAATGTCATCATGTCGTGGAATGTTCTCAGCTCTAAACGTTGACTTCGCTGTGTTTATGTTCCATGTCAAAGCTGTAATAGTTTTTAACAGTGTAAACATACCATTTGACCGGGCCAGCGTCACGGATCTCAACCAACATGAAATGGCTTCATCCCTGCGTTGCCCTCCGCCATTCCAAATGTACTTTTAAGGAATGGGTGGGCGGGGTGGGGTGTGGTAGTGGGATTTTCGTACACTGGATACAGGTGTTTTTTTTTTTTTTTTTTTTTTTTTTTTTAGTGTTTTCAGGCTAAGTAGTAAACAAATTTATCCGCTGAATGTTTTTTAAAAGGATCCCCCAATCTTGGTCTGAAAGGTCTGAAAACTGAGGTTGAACGGTGCTGGATGTGACGTGACAAATCGCCAGCCACGCCATTTTCTGCAAACACACTCACCATCTTTCTTGTCCCCCTCCTTCCCCACTCTCTCTTTCTCTGTCTCTTTGTCTCACGTACGGCAACTAAGAATTCAAAACCTACGTCAATTTTCAGTCTCCACCCCTAATCCCACCCCCCCCCCCCTCCTCCCAGGCTCCCATCCCCACCCTCACCCCCATCCCCCACCCGTCCACTTACACGCTTTCCACTGTCTGCTGAGTGTTCCTTTGATATATGCCAGCCCCATCCGGGTTGCTCGCTCACTCTTCCTCCTGTCCCCCCTTCCCCTCCTGCCTCCCCCCACCCTCTCCCACACCCCTGCCCCCTCGCCTATCAAGACGGGCAGATGATTGGGTGTGGTTGAGACATGGGATACGTGTTGTTTCGTTACTTCAAATAAACCATGAACCTCCCTCTCTTTCTGCCGACCACCACACTCACCCTGGTTGTCGCACGTTGTGCCTCTGCACGATGCAGTTAGAGACAAGATATCTGCATGATGCAATCAGAGACAAGATATCCATTCTACTCATGTCTGGACAGGTGGGGAAGATGTAGCTTTGTTTACGTGCAGAAAGGCTGAAAATATCGCTAACATGTATGACACCGTGTTCTCAAATCTTCCATACATTATCTCACACTGTACGTGGTGGGGGATCAACACCCCAGCCCCTGCATATGCTTACCCCCGTCTCCTTTCTCTATAGTGACATGATCGGCTGTCAATCAAACAGACACCAGAGATGGGATGTGCAGCTTAGCACACACAAAAAAAGAGGAAACAGAGAAATCGTAAGAGAGGGTGGAGATGAAATTTTGTTACAACTCTAACAGAGAAAAGAATTCTTACTCCTTCCCCTAGGGAACAACACCTACCCACCCCAACCCCTCATACTGTGACGAGCTGTTATCATGAATGAGAGAACTTGCAGTCTCGACATTGCCAGCGTGAATGTATCCCTCATTTAGAACAACAAATCGCTCTTGTTACTTTCCATTTCAAAACTTTAAAGGTTAACAAAGACTTGAAGGGGAGGGGGGGGGGGGGGGGGGGGGGGGGGGGGGGGGGGTCGGTAAGAAAAAAAAATATTCTTCATTGATTCTGAGTCTAAAAAAACACAGGGACAAAGTAATGCTTTTGCTGGGAGATAAAAAAGAAAGAAAGCGGGAGGGGGCGGAATAATCTTGGAGGCATTACGAGTAGAAACCATTATCAGCTCATTGGACAAATGTCGAGTGGCAGGATGAATTAGACACAAAGAAGTTCAGCCCTCCCCTGAGTACCTTAGCATCAATTCAAATCCCCAGCTTTCCCGCAAAATAAGAACAGACTTGTGCTTTGAATATATAAACATGAATTCAGCGTTGTTAATACTACTGCATGAGAGAGAGAGAGAGAGAGAGAGAGAGAGAGAGAGAGAGAGAGAGAGGGGGGGGAGAGAGAGGGGGAGGGAGAGAGAGAGAGAGAGAGAGAGGAGAGAGAGAGGGGCGGAAACAAATAGTTAATCAAATAAATAAATGAATAAACAAATAAACAGATGCATGAATAATACATATATCAATCAATCAATTATTCACTCAACGTGCGCGCACGCGCGCGCGCGCGTGTGTGTATGTGCGTGTGTGTGTGTGTGTGTGTGTGTGTGTGTGTGTGTGTGTGTGTGTGTGTGTGCGTGCGTGCGTGCGTGCGTGCGTGCATGCGTGCGTGCGTGCGTGCGTGTGTGTGCGTGCGTGTGTGTGTCTGTGTGTGTGTGTAGCAACTTCAGACCGGGTCAGCTGGCGGCCCAACGATCAAGGCTGGCAGCAACCACGCAGAGCAGAGAAGACAGGCCCGGTGGGCAGAACGGAGGCACCGCACATGGTAAAGAATTGCGTCAGCACCAACAGCCACTCATAACCGAGACTTCACCTGCAGCAGCTGCA
>JADBJO010003744.1:88626-93626 GCA_016801955.1 Conus betulinus
ATATATCAACATGGCGAATGGTTCATACCATACATTAATATACTCAAAATCCTAGAAGGCAGACCATAATAATGAATGCAGGATAGCAAACAGTGCCAGGCAGATCGAAGTGAGAATACGGAAATCTCAAGTTATTTCAAGCAAATCTTAAATAAAATGTCAGCGAACCGCCCAGACAACGTGGACAAACGAGTCACAAGACAAAACACAACGCGTTTCGACCTCTTAGGTCTTCTTCAGGTGAAACAATGTTCGTTATTTTCTTCGTTTTTGTTTCACCTGAAGAAGACCTAAGAGGTCGAAACGCGTTGTGTTTTGTCTTGTGACTCGTTTGTCCACGTTTTCTCTGGGCGGTTCGCTGACATTTATTTAAGATTTGTTCAGATTTCCGCCTGCAGTCGTCTCATTTTGCAACTGGATCTATTTCAAGCAAATACTGATACAGTTGCAGAAAAAAGCAAATGCTGCTAAAAAAAAAAAGACATTAACAAAGGAGTTAAAATAGCAGAGAACGTTACAACATGCAGCACAGCAAACCTACAGGGAATGTCCTGATACAGTTGCAAAGTGGCAAGCCATGCTGGGCAGATAACTCAGACGCAGTGAAGCAGGTCTTGCCGGGCAGGTCGTCATGCGGAGGCACACTAGCGAGTCCTACAGGGCAAGCCGTAATGACGCTGCTGTGATGTGATGGCTATCAGCCATGGCACAGAGGTGCCAAGGAGGGGCCATGCCACACACACACACACGAACACTTGTGTCTTCTCTTGTGAACCACGTTGTCACACGTTTCTCTGGGCTTGGTGTCACAATCACATTTGTGATTTCCGACCTCAGTGTCTCATTTTGCCACGATTCACGCGCGTCACACATTTTACACACACATGCACACACGCAAGCGTCACAAAGCACGCACGCATGAACGTTCACGGCACACGCACAGCACAGCACAGGGCACGTCCTCGCTACGCACGCGCGTGGCACACACACATTAACACACCACACACCACACACAACATGCCCACACACACACACACCAGACACACTACCACACACGTCGGCGCGTCGCCATGGCGCAACTCAAGCACATATCCACGCCTCACTCACGCGTGGACGCACTACGCAAGCACACGCACACAGACATGAGGGGCAGCAGACGGCCCATCTACAGACAGACAGACCACGGGGACAGGCTGGGAAGGGGGTGGGGGACACACACCACTGCCACATGGAAAAGGCACACACTTAGGGACAGGTGGGAGGCGCGCGCACCACACGCAGGCACACACGCACACGCACACCACACCACACACACACACACACACCACACACACATGACCACACGCACATGCAACACACGCGCGCACACGCACGCACACACACACACACACACACACACACACACCCACAAACACACACACACGGCACACCACGCATGCACGCGCGCACACACCACACACACACACACACACACACACACACACACACACACACACGTGCACACACACACAGCGCACACGCACGCCTCACGCGTGGCGCGCGTACGCAAGCACTCACACCGACCGAGCGTGCGCACGCCACACACGTCTGGTCTGTCCTACGCACACACAGTCACCCACCCACACACCCTGACCATGGCTCGTTACCACACACACACACACAAACACACACACGCCATCGCACAGTCATCACGTGCGATCCTCACACACAGTCTGTTGAGAATGGCTCGTTACCTTTTCACACTCATCGCCCCGACAAGATCACAGAGTATGTGTTGTTCATTTACCCCCCCTTTTTATCCACAACCCACTTTAACCCGAACCTTTTCACTGACCACTCAGAGGAACCAAGTTGTCAAGGGAGGAAGAAGGAAGGACGGGAATGGATTTATGGAGATGGTAGGATGAGGGGGGGGGGGGGTGCGGGGTGGGAAGTGATACAGTTTTTGGGAAGGTGGGTCGTGTCAGCGAACTGATTCTACCGGGTCTTGAGTCATCTGATTATGGTCATCAATAATTCTAGAACTATGGCAGTTCAGGCTGTAGCCCCCAGGCTGTGCAGCTAGCGTAGCGCGGCGTAGCGTAGCGTACCCCCACCCCCACCCCCAAGTCAAGAGTATCTGTCTGAAGCTGAAAACGGCATGCAGCAGCATGAATTTTAAAAAGTATGGGGGGGAAAAAGGTGCAATGACAGTAAAATGACAGTACAAGTAGTTGCAGTTCTGGGGTTCTCAGTGAACTCAACTTTCCTCAACGGTCAGATCTTTCCACTTTGTATTCATCCCACACTGACCCTCCACCCCCCCCCCCCCCCACCCCATCCCTCCCTATTTGTATGTGTTTAGCCATTATCCCATTGAAGAAGGAACTATAGGACGCACTGGTTTTCCCTCCGTTCCTGTTAATTGATTGATTGATTGATTGATTGATTTATATATTTATTTATCTATCTATTGTTTATTTATTCATCCATTTATCTATCTACTCTTTGTTTATTTTCCGTTCGTTCATTGATTGATTCATTCATTCATTCAATTTATCCATTGATTTATTAACTTATTTATTTATATATTTATTCATTTATCTGTCCATTCATGCATACACACACACACACACACACACACACACACACACACACACACACACACACACACACACACACACACACACACACGTGCGCGCGCGCGCGCGCACGCGCGCAATTTGAAAACTGGAAATACGTACATACATGCATACATGCTTACACGTATACATACATACATACATACATACATACATACATACATAAATACATACATACATACATACATAATACATACATGCATACATATACAGACAGGCAGGCAGACAGACAGACAAACACACAGACAGATAGACATAGACTGAACCTACTGGATATCATCTTGCTTCACTTTCCACCATCAGTTCATCAAATTCCGTGCTGCAAGAGGGTTCAGATCGGGACGGCAGCAGCAAAGGGAAAGTGTGCGCTAAAATGATGTGTCAGCCGACGGCAAAGATTGTGTATCCCCCCCCCCCCCCCCCCCCCCACACACACACACACACACACACACACACACACACACACACACACACACACACACACACACACACACACACACTCCCTCTCTGGGTCTTGAGTCATCTGATCATGGTTATCAATAATTCTAGAACTAAGGCAGCCCGGGCTGTGCAGCTGCCAGGCGCCCCCGAGTCAGGAATATCTGTCTGAAGCTAGCAGCGGCATGAAGCAGGATTTTTTTTAAGAAAGGGAGCAGGGAGGGGGTCAGTGACAGCGTTAATAGTAAAAAATAATGGCAGTCATCAGTGAACTCTCTCTCTCTCCTCTCTCTCTCTCTCTCTCTCTCTCTCTCTCTCTCCTCCCCGCTCTCTCTCTCTCTCTCTCTCTCTCTCCTCTCCGTGTGTGTGTGTGTGTGTGTGTGTGTGTGTGTGTGTGTGTGTGTGTGTGTGTGTGTGTGTGTGTGTGTGTGTGTATGTGTGTGTGATACTGTTACACATCAAGAGCGATGTTCTTAGGTTACAACCAGCTCTTTGATATATCTTCTGTAAGAAAACAAAAGACGATGCGACACGCATTTTTAAGCTCTTCCATTTTCTAGTTTAACACATGAATGTATTCCACAGAAATGTTTATGTGAACACTTATCTGTCCCATTGGATTTTTCTTTCTTTGCTGATGACTTCTGATGACTGGGATATTCTAAAGAATGTATGCATGTACTTGTACACAGTGTATACTAACACACGCAGTTATGTCAACTCTAACGTTTAATCACATGCTGATTATACTTTCAAGCAAATGAACATTTGGATCCTCCGTTATACATATTAATCTATTTATCTTCATCGTCTTTGTCTCATTATATATGGTTAATATGTGCTGATTTATTTGCGGCCCACTGCCATTCCACTGTGTTATTATGAAGACCCCCCGTTTAGAACGGGTTTGCGTCCTGTACAGACCTTTCTCTCTCTCTCTCTCTCTCTCTCTGATTTATTTGCGGCCTGCCTCCTCTGTCTCTCGTTTAGAAACGGGTTGCGTCCTGTACAGACTTCCTCTTCTCTCTTGCCTCTCTCTCTCGGAAACCTTGTCTGCTTGCCAGCTCCGATCGCAGCTCCGATAAGATTTTGCTCGTTTTCACAAGACAACGTGTAAAATGCCCGTTGCAGGTCTTCCCGCAAATTTAGAAAATGTGCTGCGCTGTGTGCAACATGGCTTTGTCATCGTTCAAAATGGAAGGCAGTGAAAATCAGACTGTGGTGATTCTTAGGCTGACAATAGTGTCCGACCGTTCCCCTGTCACGTGACACCCAGCTCACAGTGCGGTGCGCCGACTCCAGCTAGTCTAATGTACAATGGCGACAGTAGCGACAAGAGTGGAGTCTCCTGTGCTGACACTTTTCAGCCAACACACCAACCCCCTTGCTCTGTGCCTCTGCCTACACCGAGTTCGATGTCCCGCCACGGAACACTACACATCGACATGGCACCGTGCGACGCAGGCAGTGAGTCAGTGACAGTTATTTCGAATTTAGACATGTTATCTGACACAGATGTTAAAAAACGCTATGTGTTAACGAAGAAGACGATGATGAGAACTGTGGTGCATTTTGTGAAAATTATTCGCCTGTAGCTGAATCTACGCAACAAATAATTCAAACATTTGTTGCAGCAGCAAGTCAGTGTGATACAGACAGCTGTTGTGATTATGCACATACCACGTGTGTTACGCCACAGACACCTCATGCAGAAAACGTCACAATCTCAGACCTAATGGCGTGTGCTTGGAAGAAACAGCAAGGAACGTGAATGATCGCCTGTCGGAACTGCAAGAAGAGGTGAAAGGCAGCATTATACGCAGCAAAGAGGTGGAAAAGCGAAATCCTGACAATCCTTCGTGATTAATGCACTGTTTGTAACTGATGAACATCTGGAAAATCTAATTGACAGTTACCTGTGTTGCCATAGTATTTAACGGT
>JADBJO010003744.1:96126-103626 GCA_016801955.1 Conus betulinus
TAAAAATGTGATTAAAAAAGAGATTAAAAAAAACACCAACAAACTTGTTTCCTGCTCTCTTCAGGGTGTTCATTTTGGGCACGCTACCGGTGTTATATATATATATATATATTGTGTGTGTGTAAGCGTGAGTTCTGCATGTGTTTCACGCGGCCTGTATCTTTTTTACAATTTTGATTTTTTGGGGGGTGCGTTCAGGGAGGGTGTTAAGGATGGTGTGTTGACAAGAATTTCCATTTGTGCCTGCAATTGTTTATGATCTCAACTTTTGAATTCAGAGTTGCTAGATGAGGTTTGCATAATATCAGCCACTTTTCTGTAGAACATAGGTTGCATTTTTTAGAGATATTGTTGTATGGTGCTGCTCTTTTTATAATTTTCCATGATATATTATAGTCTATTTTTTTATCTTTAAGTTTCCAAATGTGTTTGCTTAGTTCTGTTTGGTTTTTATATTTTTTTTTTTTTGAAGGACTGTTTATGGTTTGCATATCTAGTTTTGAAATGGTTTGCAGTAATCCCTATGTATGTTTCTTTGTCACTATCAGTTGTTACTGTGGCTTGGTATACAATATTATTGTAAAGGCATTTATTATTCAGGGGGCATTGATCTTTTTTAGTGCAGTTACAAGATGTCCTTTTGTTACCCTTTTTGGCTGTGTTGCCTTTAGTTTTTGTTAGATGAGTCAATTATGTTTTTGAGGTTGGGCATACATGAATATGATAGCTTGACGGTGTTTTTATTGAATATTTTAGATAGTACATGTTCTTTTGGAAATGATGTTATAAGAATTTTAAAGAATTCTTTTCCTACATTAGTCTTTATTCTTCCATCATATGGGGGATTATACCATATGATCTTCCTTTTCCTGTTTTTCTTATTACTGTTCATGTTATTATCTGGGTTGTATTGTAGTTTGTAGTTGTAGCCACTTTTTTTCAGTGCCTCTTGGTATTCAACTGCTACACTGTTGAATACTTTCTCGTTGCATGACAGGTTAGATAGTCTTTTGTTTGTGCCATTGGGTATGGTTCTTAGGATAGATAGAAGGTGGATGGTTACTTTTGATGTCTACGTAGATGGGTGTATCATTAGGTTTTTTTTTATATGGTTTGTATACATGGTCATTAAGGTCTAATGTTATGTCTAGGTAGTTTACTACCTTCTTGTTGGCTTCTACTGTGATTTTTAAGTTGTGGCTTTGGAAGATTTTGCAAAGTTCTTTTTTCTTATTTTCAATGGTTTTTTTGGTTTATTGTTTAGCGCGGCGAGGCCATCGTCTCTGTACAAGCCAACCTGTTTACCAAGTTTTTTCTGTATATTGGATAACATGAATAGTCCAACTAGTTCACTCTGAATTCAAAAGTTGAGATCATAAACAATTGCAGGCACAAATGGAAATTCTTGTCAACACACCATTCCTTAACACACCCTCCCTGAACGCACCCCCCAAAAAATCAAAATTGTAAAAAGATACAGGCCGCGTGAAACACATGCAGAACTCACGCTTACACACACACACAATATATATAACACCGGTAGCGTGCCCAAAATGAACACCCTGAAGAGAGCAGAGAGCTGGAAACAAGTTTGTTGGGTGTTTTTTTAATCACATTTTTAAACTTATGTCGCTCCCTTCCCGGTTGAGCGTTTTTGGAGTTCTTGCTGGCTCTCTAGTTTATTTGTGATATATATATATATATATATATATATATATATATATATATATATATATATATAAAGAATATTGTCAGCGCTCGAAACAGATCTGTTGATTTTAAAACTTCCTTTTACCATACTATTTTAACAAATATATATATATATATATATATATATATATATATATATATATATATATGTAGAAAATAGGGGGGTGGTAAGCCTTCATATCTGCAGTGGTAGATGATTCTGCCTAACTGACTGTATGCTTGAGTGGGTGAATGGGGAATAAATAAATGCTTCTCAAAATGAACCTTCAGCAAGCTTATAGTCTCCAAAGAGGGAGACCATCTCCAATGGGAGAAAGCTCACTAACATATAACTCCTGGTCAGATACCAGTATTTCGAGATCTGATTGTTTCTCCTTAGTGACCGCGGAAAGTGGTAATTTGACTCCTCTGCCTTTTCGGTTTTAAGAAGAGAATGCTATACCAGAAAAAGGCTGGTGTGCAATACCATAGTATGCTTGTTGAGTTTTCAAAAAAAACAAAAAGGTGCCACCTAAGAAGCAAAAGAAAATCATGAAAAGGAAAACAAGCTACATTTTCTTGTGAAAAGTAGAAAATATAAAAAGACAACCCTCTATATATATATATATATATATATATATATATATATATATATATTATATATATATATATATATACATAATTTGATTTTTTTAAGTTGTTTGTATGTTTATCAAGAGATCTTTCTTTCCCTCTTTCTTTTTTTTTTCTTATTAATGGTGTACTCATCATTTTCCCATTAAAAAAAAAATAGTTTTATATTTTCACTATTTCATCCATGTATTTAAAACAATATCTCTTTTGTGTTTGTTTCCCATAACCCCAGTTTCAAAGAATGTAAAGACGATGGGAGGGAGAGAGAGAGAGAGAGAGAGAGAGAGAGAGAGAGAGAGAGAGAGAGAGAGAGAGAGAGAGAGAGAGAGAGAGTGAGAGAGAGAGAGCCTGAGATCACTGTCTTTATCACACCCAAGATCGTTCCGTTCACAAAAAGTCTGCATGTAAGTGGGTGAGCTGCCACAGTCCCCTAGACAGAATCATCCAAAAGCAGTATTGACCATAGCCATCCCAGCAGAACTCCAGCCTAACTTTGCAGACAGTGTCATCCTCCTTAGCCTCCCCCTCCACCCCCCCCCCCCCCCCCCCACCACCACCACACACACACACACACACACTAAACATATTCCCACTGCACTCTGCCTTCACCAAAGCCGCACCACCACCACCACCCACCACCACCATCATCATCATTCTTTCACCCTGGCCAGCGTTCAGTTGACGAACTGTGCTGATAACAGACATAGAGCCTGTGGGTAGTTCGCTGGAGGTCTGACTGGACGGGAGATGAATGAATGAATGAATCAATGAATCAATGAATCAATGAATCAATGAATGAATAAATGCTGGTCAGTAATCCTTCTGTGGTCTTCCCCTTTCATCAGTTCCCGAGTCTTCCTTGAGCCTAACACACACACACACACACACACACACACACACACACACACACACACACACACACACACGCAAACACACTCACACGCACAGACAGAGAGAGAGAGAGAGAGAGAGATCGAGAGAGAGAGAGAGAGAGAGAGAGGAGAGAGAGAGAGAGAGAGAGCACAATACAACCACGATGATACATTGAACTTTACTGTTGGGTGTGGAGAGAATAATAAAGGGTGTGAGGGGGTAGGAGAAGGAGACAGGGGGAGGTCGATGGCTGGGTGAAGATGGTCGAGGGAGTGAAGTGAGGTGGTGGGGGCTGGGTAGATTCCATTTCGATCCGTTTTGACCGAGAGGAAGGCTTTTATCCCTCTCTCTCTCTCTCTCTCTCTCTCTCTCTCTCTCTCTCTCTCTCTCTCTCTCTCTCTATATATATATATATATATATATATATATATATATATATTGTATTACATACAGCCTTGTTGCCATTCCTTTTTTGTATGTATCTTACGATTTTTATTTTTTTTCTTCTTCTGTAAGGTCTTTCTTTCTTCATTTAAGTATTAATACATTCATCAATCAGATCCTCCTAAACGCGACAGTACATTCTAAAAACAAAGAAGAAAAAAAGAGAGAAAAACAAAAAGAACAAGATGCAAAGCATATAACGTACTCCCAGTAAGGTAGTAAAACAAAAGGATAAAAATGTATATAATTATATAAATCAGTCACTATAGCACTTTCTCCCATTTTACTTTCGTAGTAGAAAAGTCGTGTGTAAGAGAAAGGAAAAAAATGTTGCTCTCCCAGGCGGGGAAATGAACCTCGGTCTCCCGCGTGACAGGCGGGGATACTAACCACTATACTCCGAAGAACTCACAGAATTTGGTTACGCTTAAGTTTATAAACCGTAATTGCTTAATCTGTACTTCACAAAATTATCGTTTATAGCTGATAGTAACGGCTATTCTGGTAAAATAAACCATCGGGCATCATTCGTGAACCATAATGAACATATCTACTACACATTTTCAGAAAGATTGGTCCAGCCGTTTTTGTCTGGAGTGAGTGGAACACATTTTAACCACGGGCAGACAGACAGACAGACAGACACACACACACACCACACACACACGCACGCACGCACGCACGCACGCACGCACGAACGCACGCACGCACGCACACACACACACACACACACACACACACACAGAGTATTTCTCTTCGTTCCCATTGTAAAGTACTTCCTGTTCTATAAGAACTGTGAGTATCAAAAAAAGAAAGCAGAATGCATATGGCCAGACGGCGATTGACCTGAAAACAGAGCTGTTTTGGATTTTGAATCTTGAATCCCACTGTCTATCACCGGATGAACATGAGGATTTAGACGAGCTGAAGATACCCCACCCAAATGCAGGAGGGATAACTTTGCCAAGACATACAAAACCCATGTATGCCATAGGGTTCGGATAGGCTGATGTCATATGATTAAAAAAGGACCAGTAAGTCTATCTCCATCACCAAAAGGGAAAATGTTTCCAAAAGAGCAGTGCTAACACAGTATGGATATATGTATGACTTTTTTGTCAAGAGAGAGAGAGAGAGAGAGAGAGAGACAGACAGACAGACAGACAGACAAACGGACAGAAAGGCAGGCAAAAAGACAGACAGAGACAAAGACAGAGACAGTGACAGACAGACAGAGACAGACAAGCCATCAGACAGAGAGATAGACAGGCAGACAGACAGACAGACAGACAGACAGACAGAAAAAAGAGGTAGATATGGACAGGGACAGATATAGGACACACACACACACACACACACACACACACGCGCGCGCGCGCGCGCGCGCACGCACGCACGCACGTACACACACACACACACACACACACACACACACACACACACACACACACACACACACACACACACACACACACACACACACACGTTTGTGCACAGAGAGAGAGAGAGAGAGAGAGAGAGAGAGAGAGAGAGAGAGAGAGAGAGAGAGAGATCAATGATGTGTGTGTGATTACCAATCAGGAGAGTTAATTACAGACGACCAGAGATCCCCTGTGGATGGGGATGGCTTGACCAGACAGACCTTCAACTCCGGCTTGTGGCTGACCAATGGCGATATCAACGACCCGAGGGTCGTAATGGCTCAATTCACACTGCCCTCATTGGCTGCAGTGATTAGTGGGACAGCACCCCCTGCTCGCTCACCCAAGTCGTTCTTTCTGCATCTATACTACTGATTAGCAGGAACTTAGCAGTAGCGGTCATTCAATCTGTGATTCGCAGTAACTCGTGTCATTATTCGTGTAGTTCTCCATCACGATCATCGTTGAGACGAACACTATTCCAAAGTAATACACAAATAATAATAGCGCCGTCATCATCACTGTCACCCATGCTATCTGTTATTATGAACATTATGTTTGTTATGGATGACAACATGATGAATTCGTTTATACAGTGACTCCAGAAGGTGTAAGGCGAGTCCAGATTAGCAAGCCAAGTTGAGTGTTTGCAACGCTTGGCTCAAATTCAGGAGTCCAACCCCAGTTGGTCATTTAGGGAAAGTGGGCACATGACTTGTTAGACCATCAAGACCAACTAAAAAGGCATTTAGGAGGAGACAGGTGCTTTCCTTCAAGTTCGATAAGTTCTCTTAGCTTCTATCATACCCTACCTGAATCTGCTCCCTCCCTCCCTAACCAGAGGTTTTGTGGGGCACAGATGATCAAGTTCAGACATTCAACTAAACTAAACTAATCCCAGCGTTGTCACATCTTGCAACATAACATTAGTAGCAGAAAGAAAAAGCACAGTGTATCATCAGAGTCTGATTAAATTTTCTGTCTCCGAAGAGAAAAACACAACAGGATATACTGGGCAAGTACAGGTTGGAAGCAGTCCAATAACATGAGCTCCGAGGGTTTTGTCATGTGTTAGTCTGTGGTGGAAAATCAGTTTTTGTGATCCTTGTGTGTGTGTGTGTGTGTGTGTGTGTGTGTGTGTGTGTGTGTGTGTGTGTGTGTGTGTGTGTAAAACTATACGGATACATCAAAACTGGTCCTAATAATCTAAATCCTGATTCTTTTGTCAACGCTTTGGTGGTAGTTCCAGTCTTCTAGCTAGACTTCATACTCTGCAATGACTCTGTCAATACACCAGTATCCCATCAAATGTTATAGTATAGTTTATTCATCCATTCATCCATCCATTCATCCATTCATTCGTTCGCACATTTATTTATCTATTTACGTATTTAATTATTCATTCATTCATTCATTCATTCATTCATTTCTCTAATTATTTATCTATTCTATTTTTTTTTTCTTAATTTCTTGGTTTACTTACTACTTGTCTACATATTTGTTCATTACATTGTTTAACTATTGTTATTTATATCTTTACTTATTTCATGATCAATTTCCTTAAAGATAAATGTATCTCTTATTGTTTGTTTGGAGATATCCTCATTTCCAACGAATGTAAAGACGATCAGAGAGAGAGAGAGAGAGAGAGAGAGAGAGAGAGAGAGAGAGAGAGAGAGAGAGAGAGAGAGAGAGAGAGAGAGAGAGAGAGAGAGAGACCCATGTCTTCATCACACCCAGCGTTCAGCCCACAAGTTCTGTAGGTGGGTGACTGAGCTGCCAGTCTCCCCACACAGAATCATTCCATACAGAGCGGTATTGACCATGCCCGCCCCAACAGAACTCCACCTCAACTTTGCAGACAGATTCATTCTCCTTAATCCCCACCCCCATCCCCATCTCCACTCCCACCCCCTCATATTCCCTCTGCACCTTACCACCTCCACCACCACCACCACCACAACCACCATTTTTTTTTCTCTCTCTCTCCCTGGACTGCTGTCAGTCGATCGACTGTGCTGATAACAGACACATCCTGAGGGTAGTTAGCCGGAGGTCTGACTGGGCAGAACATGATGAATGATGGCTTAGTGATCGTATCCTTCTGCTATTCTCCACCTTTTCATCAGTCCCCGAGTCTTCTTTGAGCCTAGAATGAACAGCAAAAAGTGCAAGCAAGATCATGCATATAATTTAGAACTTTGCCGTTCGTTTGAAGAGAAGGATGAAGGCCGTGAGGGATGGGTGGGGGTGGGGGGTGGGGGGGGGGGTTAGGGGAAAGGGAGGCTAGGCTGGATGAAAATGGGAGAGGGAGTGGGGTGAGGGTGGGGATGGATGGGTAGACTCAGTTTCTATCATTCTGACCGAGAGGAAAACGTCTCTGTTTATCTGTCTGTCTGTGTCTGTCTATCTATCTATCTATCTATCTATGTATCTATCT
>JADBJO010003744.1:108626-126126 GCA_016801955.1 Conus betulinus
AGCTCGGCTGTAGTAACTGGTTAAGCTCGTGATTGGCAGCAACTCATGTCATTCTCTTTGATATCCCCATCACCATCATTGCCACGATGAAGACGACTCCACAAGGATACAAGTAATGATAATTCTGTCTTCATCCTGTTTCCACTTTACCTACAGGTCCTACTGAGGGAACCCAGTCATGGAGACATATCGAGAGGCAGACCGCCATGGACATTTATATACCAAATGGAAATGGACGGCTACATACCAAGAGAATTCTACCCTCAGCAATAGAGGATAGAGATGGTTGGAGAAAGCAGCTCATGGACGATCTGTTGAGGTCACCGGCCTGACTGACTGACAGACAGTCTTCATCCATGTTGTTTGTTATTATTGATATTATGATTTTAGTGTTCAGGACAAGATGAAATAATGCTCAGCGTTGCAGAAGCAGGTGTAAGACTAGGTTTGAGAAGCCAGTCTGGAAGGCAAGCGTTTGCAACAGTTGATTCAATTGATTCTCCGTGAACAGCAGCCAATCTCAGTAGGATCTGTAGGTAAAAAGTCGGGGCAGGATTTGCTTTACCGTGTATTTTAACTAAAAGGGTATAGCATAGAGTACTCTCTCTCTCTCTCTCTCTCTCTCTCTCTCTCTCTCTCTCTCTCTCTCTCTCTCTCTCTCTCTCTCTCTCTCTGCAACCACTCGACTTCCGCGGTTGGTAAGCATTAAATATCTTATATGTTTATCAGTAAAATGAATTCATCTGATTTCCAGGAATTAGATAAAAGTATACTTTTATGCACTTGTTTCCCCCCCCACTTCATTCAGATATCTCTTTTAATGCATTACGTAAATTTCACTGTCCTTCATCTGTCTAATTTGCAATGCTTCCGCGATGAATTTCGCAACTGATTTAATTACAAGTTCATCATCTGATGATAACACGACAGCGACATTTTGTCTTTTCGCTATATCTAACTGAAAAAAATGAACAATTTGTCCGCACTTCATTATAAGCAGTACAGTGGAACAGAAAGTGTTCTTCGTCATCAACAAGGTGTCTACATGCAGGACAAGGAGATTCTGTGGATGTTCAAACATAAATCTTGCGTGATTTATTCTGTGCCATTTATCTGTTATGACACTGAGAAACTTTTCAGAATGAAAGGTTTCTGAGTCAGTCTTAAGATTTTTGTTAACCTTATTGCTTTTACTCCTGTGCTTGAGGACATAAGGAAATGTTACGAATTTATTTGTTTTTGTTAACCTTGCATTTGATGCACACTAGGAATGAATGTGTACTATTTGTTTGCAGGAAAGGAAGAGGGAAATGTTATCGTCCTGTTGCCCCCCCCACCCCACCCCCCCCCCCCCCCCCCCCCCCCCACCCTCCCTTGTCAAAAGACCTCTTGGTAATGACTATAAAAAATTCAAAGTGCCCAAAGTGTCTCTTCAGCTGATTCTCTGACTCTACCGCATATTCTGTCCTTACTCTATCCCATCTCAGCCCGCTCGCCTTCCTGATATCAAGCCCCCCCCCCCCCACCCCACCCACCCCCACCCTCACCTCCACCTTTTTATTTAAGAGACAGAGTTCATAAAAGTAGTTTCCCATGCAGTATTCTGAGCTCTGCCCTGCAGTCATTACCTTTAGGTGTGGTGGTGCGTAGGGGGGGGGGGGGGGGGTAGGGTCCTGGTGCTGTTCTTAGTCTGACATCAGCTTACATCTACCCTACAATATCAGAACAGATTACTGGTAATGTTATTCCGGCTATGGTGAAAGGATGGGCAATCTGCTGCCAGACTGAAGCCTGCTGCTCATCTGGTGTCTGAAGGGAGATTCGTGTCAGCTTTCTAAACCGTTGTGTACTGCGGAGGCACCTGTCTGCTCTTCTTTTGGTGTCTTCGAATGAACTGTCTAGTCTGGACTGCTTTTGGATGATGAGTAAGGGGTACATGGACGTAGAAATGACTGAAACAACAAAATAACGACAACAATAAAAACGATAAGGGTAGTTTGGAAGAATTCATATTGATAGGTAGTTAGACAGTTATAGATAGATAGACAGGCAGGCAGACAGTCAGTGACATACATACATACATACATATATACATACACACATGCATGCATACATACATACATACATACATACATACATACATACATACATACATACATACATACATACATACATACATACATACATACATAAGTAGATCGAGCAATAGATCGAAAGATCGATCGATCGACAGATAGATAGATAGATAGATAGATAGATAGATAGATAGATAGATAGATAGATAGATAGATAGATAGATACACAGAGGCAGCTTTCATCTCTGTCAAAGTGACGAAATGTCGGTCTACTCACCCACCTCTCCTTGTGTAACATCCCTTGTCCAATTTAATTTCCCCAGCTACCATCGAAAACATGGAACAGCAAGAAAAAGACCCTTGGAATCAAATTGAAGTTTTATGACTCTAGTGTGATTTCAACGCTGCGATATGGCTGTGAAACCTGGCAATTAAATACCAGCCAGGAGAAGAAACTTGACGCTTTTGACACTAAGTGTCTACGTAAAGTCTTTGGCTTTAAATTGTCAGACTTTATACCAAACGAAGAGGTCTGGGAGAGGTCTTGTCTTGAGATTACCCTCATCAAGACCTGCAAACCAGGCCATTAAATGGACCCCAGAAGGCCAGAGAAAAAGAGGACGACCCAGGATGAGCTGGCGACAGACAGTGGAGAGAGACCTCAGACTCGTTGACAGAGGATGGAGTGACACTAGCAAACTGGCTGAGGACCGTGCACAGTGGAGCGCCTTGACTGCCTCATGCGTCGCAACTGCAAACAAATAGTACACTTTCATTCCGAGTGTGTATCAAATCCAAAGTTAACAAAAAACAAATAAATTCGTAACATTTCGTTATGTCCTCACCTCACGCACAGGGAGTAATGCAGTAAAGTTAAACACACACACACACACACACACACACACACACACACACACACACACACACACACACACACACACACACACACACACACACACACACACACACACCTTAAGACTGACTCGACCATCCACTCAATCAAATGATGACATTGTATTTTTACCGATCTCTTCAACTTGGGGAAAAAAAAAAAAAAAAAAAAAAAAAGACTGACTCGACCATCACTCAAATAAATGATGTCATTGTATTTTACTGATCTCTTCCACATGCGATGAATGATAATATTCATTCAGATATCTCTTATAATGTATTATCTTAAACTTCACTATCCTTCATCTGCCTAATTTTCAATGCTTCCGCGATGAATTTCGCAACTGATTTAATTACAAGTTCATCATCTGATGATAACACGCCAGCGACATTTTGTCTTTTCGCTATATCTAACTGGAAAAATGAACAATTTGTCCGCACTTCATTATAAGCTGTACAGTGGAACAGAAAGTGTCTTCGTCATCAATAATATGTCTACATGCAGGACAAGGAGATTCTGTGGATGTTTCACATTCAAACCATCTTTTGTTCGCATTCAACGGTGTGGCCAGACCTTCAACTGTGCTTGGTAGCTGACCAGTGACAGCGGCTGCGATGTGAGGGTCATAACGCTTCACTTTACACCGCTGTTAGTGCTGTAGGGATGAGGGGATAAGACCCTCTACTCATTCACCAAGACAAACACCCCAAGGCTGAAATTCTGCTATAGTAAGCGTAATTAATCAAAGTCTGTTATTTGCCATAGCTCATGTCTTTCTCCTTTGACCTCTTCATTGCCATCATCGTCGAGTTGAACACTATTGTACGTGACAGTATCGTTGTCATCACTGTCATCTATGTGTGGTTTGTTATTCTTAATATTCTTTTTTTTTGTAATATTCGTGACAGTAAGAGGGATTCATGTATATATTTGGCAGTGAAACGTCTTCACTATCAACTATGTAACTTGCTTGTTATCAATAATCATCGGTTGAATATTCATGACGGTAAGAGGAATGCATAATTCGGTAGTAAAACGTGTCTGTTATGACTGCCAGTTCTGGAAGTCGAATAGCTGCAATATTTGATTCATGAGCAGAGGTGTTGGATCCAACACTAATGGTCCTTGGAGGCAAAAGTAAACACAAGATTTGTTCAGTTCATTTTCGTGGTTTTATGCTGCGTCCAAAGTTCATCTGATAGGCTGTACAACATATCAAGAGAGATTCTCTTCATTCTCATTTTCATGTGAGGATGTGAATGTTTTCTCTTTCGAAGCGAAGTGTGTGACTCTCTCTCTCTCTCTCCCCCCTCCTCTCTCTCTCTCTCTCTCGCTCTCTCTCTCTCTCCTCTCTCTCTCCACTCCTCTCCTCTCTCCTCCGTCCTCATCTCTCTCTTGTCTGTGTGTGTGGTGATGTGTGTGTTGTGTTGGGGTGTGTGTGTGTGTGTTTGTGTGTGCGTGCGTGGCGGTGTGTGTGTGTGTGTGTGTGTGTGTGTGTGTGTGTGTGTGTGTGTGTGGTGTGTGTGTGTGTGTTAACTGTGTTGTTTGTTAATAATCCACGAAAAATATAACACCATTGACAGTTATCAATTTCAAAAACAGTAATTCCATGCTCCTTAGAGAAGTTGCAAACATCTTACGAACCTCGTGAACAAATCACGGATCTGCCATTATACTAGACCTTCACAATGGGTTTGCACCAAATTTTTTAGTGTATTCGTCATGTCATGGGCCACGTTTTGTCTGTTGATGAAGTTTGGTTGAAATGGATTTGGCTGGAATTGCCACGTGCATTCGCCCACTGACAGATGAACAACTTGACAAATCTGCTGCTGCAGGTAAAATATATAATTTTCCATAGTTTGAGGTAATACAGTAGGAACCTCAGAATCTCATTTAGAAAATGTCACGTCGCTAGTAGTCACGGCGAGGTCACGTCGCTGGGTGGGAAAAAACCATTCGCGCGGCCTCACCCTGGATCACCTCAGCAGCTAGAAATCCAAATCAAATCATCGATCTTCCCTCAAGAAAGCACAATTGTGCTTTGAATGCATATGGTTTTATTTCATTTCTTCTTCTTCTTTTCTTCGTTTTTTTTTTTTTGCGTTTCCGAATGCAAAATGGGAGAAATCAGTGGGGGGAAGAGTTAGCAGAGAACGAGATCGAAAACCCACTAACACAAAAAAATACACAGTGTGAAATTAAGAGGAGAGAGGAGAGAGAGAGAGAGAGAGAGAGAGGTAGAGAGAGAGAGAGTGAGAGAGAGAGACGGTTCATTTGACATAGCGGTTATTTGACATTGCGCTCATTTGCTGCAGAGATTAGTGGAAAGCAGTCTACAGCCCGTCTCTTATTACATCATCATTCTCCCATGAAATTTTACCATGCGTTGCCTACTGTTCTCCGCGTAGATTTGCTTTTAGCATTTTAAAGAATGTATTTGATATATCATAGGTATACACTGTGCGTCAAAAATAAACAAAAAGAAAAACGCAACCGCGTAATCCTGGGCTTCCATAGCAACGTGTTGCAGCCTGTGATGCAGAAGTTACACATGGTGACCTGGAGTGGTTTTACTACAGCATTTACCAAATCTTATGCTGAACAACTTTATAGCGGAGGAAAATCAGCGCAGGCTAACAATTCTTACGTCATTACATGAAAGTCTTGGCAAAGATTTACATGGAAAAAGAAACGGGGAGGGGGGGGGGGGGGGGGGGCAGGTGGATAACGGGAGGGTCAAAAAGAAAATGCGAACTGAAAGTCAGGGAAATATATGTTTAACCCTCCACTAGCAGCAGCATAGGGGTACACCATCGTAAGCCTTTCTGAAGACGGCTCAGTTCATATTGCCTGTTCTTAGCTCTTTCGTCCGCTGGATAGGACTCACTAGGGAAACACGGCTTGATGTGTGTGTTTGTGTGCTCACTTGGCTTCAGATGCGGATACACCACAGCCTATAATTCTGTAGTGTTCTCACCACCAAGGCTTCAGAAAAAGAATCCAACAGCAGCACCCAAACGCAGCCAGCGAATAGTAGAAAAGAAAACCAAAAAGAAAGAGTGGTAAAAGACATTAGCTGATTAAAAGAAAAACTAAAATCATTAGAAAAACAGCAACAAAAAAACGTAGGGGACAATCTTTGAGCCTGTGCTTGAGGATCCATTCAACGATGCAAGGGAGGTCAAAAGATGTCATTGTCAACAGCTTAGAATTATGCAGAACAGCCTTTACTTGGATCTCGACTGAGATGCAGTCTCCCACTGATTGAGCAACCAATATAATGCTGAACAATTTAGCTGTGGGGGAAAGCAAGCGCAGGCTAACAATTCTTCCATCATCACATGAATGAGTTGGCATCAAATCTGTGAGATTAAACATTCTGACATCTTTCCGGATCTCTCATGATCACTATCATCACCCTCATATGTAAATGAGCAACAGACACCTTTACTGGATTTGTGGCTTTAGCATTTCGACACCATTATCCGTGCTACATATTACACTCGATTTCTATTGGAACAAGATGGAAAAGGGCAATAACAACAGCAGCAGCAGCAGCAGCAGCAGCAGCAGCAGCAGCAGCAACAGTAGCATCTGCAGCAGTAGCAGCAGCAGTAGCAAGAGCAGCAACAGCAGCAGCTGCAGAAAGCTTATTTACATCTAATACAAAGGCAGGCTGCGATGGTTTTACTCTAATGACGTATTTGATTGTGGATGTTCTCTGTTGATTCAGCAGAGATGAACACTAATTATATGTTGTACGTATCAACACAAAGACGAAAACAAAGGAAGCAGTCCACACACACACACACACACACACACACACACACACACACACACATGTACGCACACACATGTACGCACACACATGTACGCGCGCGCGCGCGCGCGCGCGCACACACACACACACACACACACACACACACACACACACACACACACACACACATTCGCGCACGAACACACACACATGCATGCACGAACACACGCATGATCGCACGTATGCACACAGCAAACACAGCACACGCGACGAGAGAGACGAGAGAGAGAGAGAGAGAGAGAGAGAGAGAGAGAGAGAGAGAGAGAGAGAGAGAGAGAGAGAGAGAGAGAGAGAGAGAGAGAAGCAGCAGCAGCAAAGATTATACATCAACCAATACATCCTTATCCAGCACGAGCAATGTCTTCGCATCGGTCGCTTGTCAAGACATTTCCTTCGTTTGACCACTGTCTGCATTCTTGATATCGTTTTCACCGTAATATCTTCATTCTAAAGAAGGGCTATTTTTGTTGTTGTTTGTATTGATTTCCTTGCTGTTGCTGGCAGTGGCTTTTCAAATGCCGTTTCATTAGATATGACAATCACAGTCTGGGCATGGAATGCCACTAGAGGTAGTAATGAAGGTGTGTAGTGTTCCACGAATGCCTACACAATCTACCTTACTCGACAATGGTTAAACAATCAATAGGACGTGTGATGAGGGTTCTGGTTTCGAACAGGTAAGACTGTTCACTTAGACACCCAAACGTTCAGTTGATTGACACTAGAGTTTTTTTGTTTCTGTTATGTTTTATTTGCTTGTTTGTTTGTTTTTAAGGCAAAAGAACAAACACTTTTAAAATGATCTGTGATCTGTTATGTTTCAGTTCGCTGAGAAAATATATGTGCATCGTTTTCACACACACACACACACACACACACACACACACACACACACACACACACATACACACACCGCGCGCGTGCGTGCGCGTTCGCACAGAGAGAGAGAGAGAGAGAGAGAGAGAGAGAGAGAGAGAGAGAGAGAGAGAGAGAGAGAGAGTGACAGGAATACAGAGACAGACAGGCACACAGAGACAGACAGACAGACAGAGGGATAGACAAACAGAGACAGACAGACACATAGACAGAACTCAGAACTCAGAACTCAGAACATTTTTATTCACAGGCCCATATCAAAGTGAGTGAACATGGTCAAAACAAATCAGTACAAGCACTCAGCTGAAAGGTGTTCAAAGTTAATAATGAAGACATTCATGAAGCAACTGCAGCATTAATTGCTTCGTTTCTAATGGCCATTGCTCTATAAATGAAATTACCAACATTCATAATAGTGGTCTCAATAGAACAGGCTAGCAACATGGACATTTTGAATAGAGAAGGGTGTTTGTAATATTTAGCTGGAATCAACTCGAGGCGCAACTTATCGTACAATGGACAAACCAGTAGAAAATGGAGCTCAGTTTCCGGTGCTTCCTTACAGTGTGGACAGAAAATGTCATGGGTTTCTATTGCGATCAGTATATCGTAAAAAGTGGCATCGTAATGGCGACATTCCTAACCGAAACCTTGAAAGTAACCTGCGGATGTTAACATGTTTAATTACACAGAGGTAGTGACTTCGAATAAGAGACTGGTTATATGACCGATAACATCGTACAACTCATGCGATTCGATAGCTGAATGCCAATCTTGGATGTAACAATCACTTAAACGTTTTTTGAATTCTGCAATAAAAGCTTTCACATTACCAACACTTTGCATTTCCCAAACAATTCCAAACCCGAATCTGTAAAGAACATAGCAAACATTAGTCGTCCAGGTAATATAATTTTGATTCTGCAGATATAGCAGCATATCATACGCTTTCTTCGGGAGTCTGTTATTATCCATACATGCAACACGAAGCCAAATCTGATACATTTTGCATAAGTATTAACATAAAGAGGGTATCTTCCAGATTCGCCGTACACTAAGTGCCTAGGAGCTTTTGGACTTACACCAAGAAATCTTTTAATTGCAGCTAGCTAAGTGCACCCTTTCAATTTGTTCCTGGTTAGATGACAGTCCCCAAATCTCTGCTCCATAAGTTAAGATAGGTTGTATTTGGCAATCGAATAGCTTAAAGAAAATACCAGGAGAATGCTCACCTATTGACCATAGCATTCTGTTGATAGCAATCAATCCTTTCTTTGCTCTGTTTGCTAAGTCACACATAGTTGGTTGGAAGGATAATCTTGTAGTCAGTATTATACCGAGATACTTATACATGTTAACAACGGAAAGTTGAGCATCACCATAAGTCCAATTTTCATTCAAAGCAAGGTAACCCCCAATCCTGAATACAACAATATTTGACTTTTCCAGGTTCACAAGTAAATCTAAACGTTTTGAGGTATTATACAAGACATTCAGTTGGGTCTGCAAACCAATAACAGTATCAGAAAATAATGCAACATCATCAGCAAATAACAGAATCAAAAGTTCGGTGAGATCTGGAGAAAGCTGAATACCATGTCTACCAAAAGTGTTCATATCTTTAGTTAGTTCATTGATTAACAAGTGAAAAAAGCACAGGTGAAACACACCTCACCTTGTTTTAGGCCCCATGGGCATATAGAAAAGTATCAGTAAGGTCACCACTCTAGTTTCGAACACAAGTCTTCACAACATTATACACACTTTGCAATGCTTTCAAGATTTTCCATTAAGACCATTAACAGATAGAACCTTCCACAATTTATCCCTACTCACTAGGTCAAAAGCCTTCCTAAAGTCTATAAATGCGACATAGAGTTTTTCCTGTGTCTTAACAACTGCTTCTGGATCATTGCCAGTAAAGTGAAAATGTGATCTGTTGTACATCGTTTGTCACGAAATCCAGCTTGCGCCTCACCAATAATATTGTTTATCTCAATCCATTTGGTTAACCTTCTATTGAGAACAAAGCTATATATTTTACTACAAATGTTCAACAAGGAGATTTCCACGGTATTTATCTGGACTATTCCTATCGCCCTTCTTAAATAGTGGTTGCAAGATAGAGACTGACCAGTCTTCCGGAAACAAACCCTCATCAAAAATGGTATTGAAAAATTTAACAAAGAAAAGGCATAATGACTTGCCTGCTGTACTTATAAAATTCTCCAATAAGCTTATCTGGGCCAGCTGCCTTATTACTCTTTATTGTTCGAATTGCAGCTTCAATTTCGGTAACAAAAATAAATAGGCTGATTCAAAAAAGTCGCAATCAGTATGTACAGGTTCCCTATCATAATATTCGTCAAAATCTGAACTGGTGTTTAAGTCAACAGGCAAGTCGTTAAAAACACCTTTGAAGTGATTATACCACTGATCACTAGAAATCGACCCCTGACCTTGAGTTCTTGGCCTAACTGAACGAACAATTTCCCAGAATTTCTTTGAGTCATTTATATTACTTTGTAACGATACAATGATATTTTCATTATGTAGCTTCCTTTTCTGTCTTAACAATTCCTTATACTCTCTCTCCTTTTCTGGCCATAGGCAATTCTGTCATTATCGTTATTAGTTCTATGAAACCTGTTTATCTGTGTTCGTAATACTTTTCTGCTTTGTTTACATTCAAGGTCGAACCAAACATTTCTCATACCTATGCCAAATCTAATAGTTTTCATCATGCATTCACCAGCATACACAAAACATTCATTAAACTTGGACAAGGCTTGATTGATGTTAACATCAACAAGGTCAGCAGCTTCACTAACTAATGATGAGACATGGTCAGAGTTAATACGTTCATAAAAAGCAGCTGAACTTTCTTCATCCCATTTGTACTTATTAACAGAAACAACTTGGTGAGCATCATTCTCAATAACAGGTAAACCGTCAGCACTATCAGATGGAGAGAAAAACAAAAAACAATAGCATGCTTAGTTTCTATCAACGGTCTTACATTAAGGCACTGACAATGAGGAAGCAAGGAACTTGAGGCAATCATATAATCAATTACGCTAGAACCACTATCAGATACATAAGTAAAGTCACCTGAACATTTCAATGCTTTCAGACCATTAAGAATACACAGATCAAATTCCTGACATACATTTAACAAATATCGACCAAAAGGGTTTACCATAGTATATCCTGGAGATTTCGGAAAGGGTTCTTCACTTAGGGACGCATCCATATCATATGACATATAATTCTCTACAAATACTTCTTTTACGTCATCAATGGGGTCACCATTACTCAGGTAAGTAGGCCAGTTCTTGAATTTAAATCACCACAAATTATCATTGGTAACCACCCAGTTTCTCTAGAAACTTCCAACAAACATTCTTCTAACAAGGATATGCCATTTATAAATATCTGTTTTTCTTCATAGTATTTAGAACCTTCAGGTGGGAGATAAGCACCTATTATCAAACAGTCAGAGTTCAATCCAAAAAGGCGGCGAGAAAACTTCAGAACAATATTGTCAATTTCACTGTCCACTCTTTCAACATAATTTGCAAATTCATTTCTGATTAAGAAAGCTACACCCCCCGACAAACGACCAAGTTTACTATCTGACACCTTAACACCCGGGCTAGAGAAAACTATATGAGAAGGGAACATTGTATCTGGAACTGCTTTTGTAAATTTTTCAGCCAACAGTATACAGTCATATCTGTCAACTAAAGGCAAAAAGTCAGGCTCTCTGGCAATACGCCATAGACCTTCAACGTTAAGTGACGCAAAAGTAAAAAATCTACTTTTGTTTGTACACTTCTGCGTAGTAGAACTTACGGTACAGTCTTCAGCTGTGGCCAACGCTGGTTGTACTGCAGTGGGACTGGAGTGTTCAGTGCCCTGGCCTGCCCGTCATCTCCTGTCGCCCCTGCTGCCGCTCCGGCCCTCTGACGCCGGGGAGGCGTTCCTGCTGCCTTCAGGCTTACGTCTGTCCAACCAGCCCTTCGGCAGTTTGGTTTGCCTGGAGTCGTCTCCACTTGAAGCCTTGGTCTTGTCCGCAACAGGGTGCTTCTCCCTACTGCCAGCAGAGGCCTGAGAGCGGCCACGTGTCATGGCTGGCGAAGGCAGAGAGCCGCGCGCCGACAAGGACCGTGCCTGCCTCGACGACCCCCGCTCCCCACACTGGTGCCATTGGGTTTCCTCGGTTGGTCTTGTAGATTGCTGCGGGGTGGACAGAGGGGAACCCCTGCCACGACCCCCGCTCCTCACGCTGGTGCCGTTGGTCCCCTCGTCTGGTGTTGTAGACTGCTGCGGGGTGGACATAGGGGAACCCCTGCCATGACCCCCCCCGCTCCTCACGCTGGTGCCGTTGGTCCCCTCGTCTGGTGTTGTAGACTGCTGCGGGGTGGACAGAGGGGAATCCCTGCCTCGACCCCCGTTCCCCACACTGGTGCCGTTGGTCTCCTCTCGCCTGGTGTTGTAGACTGCTGCGGGGTGAGCAGAGGGGAATCCCTGCCTCGACCCCCGATGCCCACACTGGTGCCGTTGGTCTCCTCGCCTGTGTGTTGTAGACTGCTGTGGGGTGGGCAGAGGGGAATCCCTGCCTCGACCCCTGATCCCACACTGGTGCCGTTGGTCTCCTCGCCTGGTGTTGTAGACTGCTGGGGTGGGCAGAGGGGAACCCCTGCCGAAGCCTCGCGGGTGTGTGGGTGAAACGGGCACATCTCTTGACACCGCACTGGGCCCAGACTCAGTGTGTACTGCCTTTAGATCACAGTTGTCATGTGAATTGGCGGTAATAGAAGCAGGTACGACAGTCTCGAGTGTCCTCGAGACAGGGTCGTCTGTGGAAAGGTCATCGGTCAATTTGTGGTAAGCGCCAGTGTCCTTGTCTCTCTGGGTGTTCAGTCCGTCTTCCGTCTGCTGCTCACTGTGTCTGTCATCTTCACGGTCACTTAAAGGTCTGTCCTCAGTGTTCTCAATGTCGCCTGTTAGTGCCCAGTCCCCGCACAGATTAAAGTTACCTTTGGGCACCCCGCCCTCCCCTCCCGCTTCCTCGTAAACATCTTGGGAACGGTCAGTGTTGTCACGAGTCAGCTGTCTGTCTACAGTGTCGAAATCAGATAATCTGTGAATGTGATGTGTATTTATACACCGTCTGTTGTCGTAGTCGTAGTTCTGTCGTGACTGGTTGTGTCTTCTTGACGCTGTGACGGGCACCACACGGCCGTTTCTCAGGTACCCCCGTCGTCCCTCTTCCCGGAGTCGCATCATCTCGTCACGCTGGTGCGGGGTGAGATCAGGACCAAGTCTGACGCCCTCATTCTCCTGCAGCTCACGACGAGCCCTCTCTGGCTGGACATCAGGACCATGGTCAAGTCACGCCGCCTGAAGGTAACGATGACAGCTCTCTTCTGGTCACTCTTGCGTCGTCCCACGCGAACAACATCGACAACATCGTCACGGCCCAACGCTAAGTCAGTATAATACGTGATCAGTAAATTAATGATGAGTGTGCTGACCAGCCCTGATGGCGTTTCACCTGACGGTTCCTCCAGCCCGGAAATCTTAACGTTCCTGCGACGTAGATCTGACTGTATTCGTTCAAACTGGTTCTCTAGTCTCTGAATGCGATCTTCTGACTCGTGCATTCGTCTTTGGAGGGTCTGTATATCCGTCGAGTTCCGTGTGACTGCCTGCGACACAAACGACAGCCCCTGCTTGATGTCGGACATGTCATGTGCAAACTGATTCCACATATTGACTGTCTGATGTGAAAGGCTGGACACTAACCTCATCACAGAGTCAATCTGCTGTGACAGGCGCGCCTCACTACCCCCCGTCGTAGGCGTTGGTAGAATTCTGAGGAGGGGGTCCGGGATTTTCTTCAATGTCACCACATCGCAAGATTAACGCTGCCGACAACCACAACAACAAAGCAAGTCTGACGGTCTAATTTCCAGTCGAGAAAAAATCAGCGTCCGGGACTTGTGAGAAGATACCGCTGCTCTCGCTCTCTTCGCCATGAAGATGATGAAAACAGGGTTGAAATACCCAACCGAAAGTCTGTGCTGCAGCGCAGCAGTCGGCATGATCGGAGCAAGCACGATTTCCTCAGTAGAAAACACCTTGAAATTTTCTAAGTCCAAAAAATCAGTTCACGCTATGCTACAGGTGGAAGGACGGGAGCTCTTGTCAAACACGTCCGACCCGAACGGTGACCGCGCGTTCACTCCCACATAGACAGAAAGAAAGAAAGAAAGAAAGAAGACAGACAGACAGACAGACAGACAAACAGACAGACAGACAGATTGACTCTGTGAAATCCTTAAACAGGAAAGCAAAACCAAACCAAACCAAGCCAAACAAAAAAGACACAGAGAAGATGTGAAGGACACATGAGACTACTGTTGAGAACAAGCGTTTATATTAGCCACATCATTGCCATAGTCTTGTTGTCGGTAGAAATGCTGCCCAGCCAGACAAATCAACCATGCAAGACGATGCCTTGTGTGAGACGCTCCACCGCCACCATATTTCTCTCTCTCTCTCTCTCTCTCTCTCTCTCTCTCTCTCTCTCTCTCTCTAAACCCATGTGCGTGTGTGTGTGTGTGCGTGCGTGCGCCGCATAATTTCCAAAATATAAAAGCCACGATTTTGAAATTGGGAACAGATTTAATTCATTATCTTGTTCCAACGTACATTGAATTTCATTGGGATCGAATGAACGGTTGTTGATTTACAGACAATTAAAACAGGATGGGTCGAAATCAAAGTTCGCAAAATCTGTTCAGTTCACAAAATCATTTCAATAGTGGGTGTGGCCACCGCCATTGGCGAGACATTCCACGCAGCGACTCCTCATCGAGTTGACCAGTGTTCTGATGACCCTCTGAGGGATTCTCTGCCATTCCAGTTGCAGCATTTGGAAGAGATCCTGGCGGTCTCTGGGAGGTGGATGGTTCTCCTTCACACGTCTCCCCAACTCATCCCACATATGCTCGATGGGATTGAGGTCGGGACTATACGCCGGGAAGATCATCCTGTTGATGCCGGCCTGCACAATGAAGTTTTTCGGCCACCCGGGCCCTATGTGGCCGAGCATTGTCGTCTTGGAAGACTGCCATGGGTCCTATCCGTTGCATGGTCGGAACAACGAAAGGCGCCAGGATTTCATCCCGATAGCGGATGCCTGTGAGGTTTCCATCAATATGGTAGAGTGGTGTCTTGTGGTGGAGGCTGAAGGCACCCCATACCATAACAGATCCTCCCCCAAAGGCCCTGGTCTGGCGAACAGCTGCATCAATGTAACGTTTCACCAACGCCTCCAAACTCTAGTTCGGCCGTCATTGTGTGTTCAAGACTAAACCGCGACTCATCTGAAAAGAGGACCTGGGACCACTGTTGTTGGTTCCATCTCACATGACGATGGCAGAAAGCTCGGCGAGCCAGCCTATGGGCTGCTAGCAGTCGTGGTCGAACAGCTGGGCGACGTGATCTGAGGCCGAAGTGGTGAAGAGGGTTTCGTATGGCTTGACGGCTGAGGATGGTGTTATTTGCCATACGAAGCTGCCTTTGGATGCTGGTGGAAGTGGTATCCCGCTGCAATAGGGCCTGCCTCTCGATGAAACGATCTTCTCTGGGAGTAGTCTGCCTAGGCCGACCTGACCGTGGCCTCTCTTCAACGCTGTTGGTCGCCCCCTAAAACGCTGATTCAGTCTAACAATAACTGAATGATGCACACCAAGTCGTCGCGCCACTTCAGCCTTTGCAATGCCATCTTGTATCCACGCAATCGCCCTGGTTTTGTCAAAGGTGCTAAGTTTTCTTCGTGGTGGCATGGTGAGAAAAGGGCTGACAGTAACCAACCCCGCGCTTAAACAGCCAAAAGAAGGGGCATAAAACTCACTTGAGAGACTGCTCTTGCACGGGAAAAAAGAATTTTCATTTTACACATCTTGTGTCGCCAGCAAGCTTGATGCAAAACAGGCACAGTTAACGCAACTTTGCACTTTTTATCCCGCGCGGTAACGAGGTCACCAAGACCCCCGTGCGCACTACCAGTTGACACAGGCTGGATTACACACTGCTGTGTGTGAGATTCCATCATTGGTTGCCGCATAACAAAAAAAAAAACAATGTTTTTTGAAGGGATGAATCAACCCCCTGTGTGCAAAGGCCTGTGCTTTGCATGTGCGGGTTGGCTGCACGTGTTGTTCGGTTTTTCAGGTTGTTTACAGTTCAGGGTGCGTTTGCTGACAACGATTTCCATTTGTGCCTGCAGTTGTTTTTACTATTCCCTACTTTAGTATTTAGGGTTGCTAAGTATGGTTTTGCATAGTATTAACCATTTTTTTTCTGTTGAACATAGGTTGCATTTTTTGAAATGTTATTGTATGGTGATGCCCTTTTTTATGATTTTCCAGGATATGTTATAGTTTATTTTTTTGTCTTTAAGTCTCCAAATATATTTGCTCAGTTCTGTTTTGTTTTTGTATTTTACTTTGTTGAATGACTGTTTATGGTTTGCATATCTGGTTTTGAAGTGATTTTCAGTGATCCCTATGTATGTTTCTTTTTCATTTTCTGATGTCACAGTGGCTTGGTATACATGTTGTTATAGAGGGATTTGTTGCTTAAACAAATACAAAATGACAAAAAAAGTATTCGTGAAGGCTGACAAAACTACTACAAAATGTGTACTCACAACTTCTTTGATAAAAACATTCAGAAAAAAAACTACAAAAAAGCTGATAAAACCATACACAACAACATCCGAAAAAAAAGAAAAAGAACTCATACACCACATGGATCTAAGTGACAGGGTAGAAACAACAGCAATAAAAAAGAAGCCTTCATAACTCTTAAAGACCATAAACCCAATTTCCACAACAACCCAACATGTAGACTAATAAACCCATCTAAATCTGAACTGGGCAAAATAAGTAAGAAAATCTTAGAAAAAGCCATAAAAAACATAAAATCAAACACGCAATACAACCTCTGGAAGAACACATATGAAGTTATCCAATGGTTCAAAAATCTTAACAAACAGAAGAACACAGTATTCATCACATTCGACATAGTAGACTTCTACCCATCCATAGATGAAGAGCTACTCACTAAAGCTCTGAAATTTGCTAATAAACACACAGACATAACAGGGTCAGAAATGGAAATCATTCTCCACACCAGAAAACTTTACTCTCAACAGAATGAAACATGGATCAAGAAAACGAACAGAAACTCAACATTTGATGTGACCATGGGATCGTATGACGGTGCCGAAACATGCGAACTGGTCGGACTGTTCATGCTATCCAACATCCAAAAACAACTCGGAAAGCAGTCGGACTATACAGAGACGACGGCCTCGCCGCGCTAAACACAATCCAAGAACCATTGAAAAACAAAAAAAGAACTATGCAAAATTTTCCAAAACCATAACTTAAAAATCACCATCGAAGCAAACAAAAAGGTAGTGAACTACTTAGACATAACACTTGACCTCAACAACTACATATATAAACCATACAAGAAACCTAATGACACTCCCATTTATGTAAACATCAATAGCAACCACCCACCATCTATACTAAAAACCATACCCAATGGCATAAACAAGAGAGATTATCTAACCTGTCACATAATGAAAGAGTATTCAACAACGCAGCAGCAGAATACCAAGAGGCATTGCAAAAAAAGTGGTTACAGCTACAAACTACAATACAACCCCCAGATAACAACATGAACAAAAACAAAAAAAGCAGGAAAAGAAAATCACATGGTACAACCCTCCATATGATGGACGAGTAA
>JADBJO010003744.1:143626-158626 GCA_016801955.1 Conus betulinus
ACACACACACAAATACCAGTCTGTACATTGGCCGTAGATGTAAGAATGAAAGATATATCTTTCCTAAGCGGACATGAGTCAGGTGTTTTTAGTTATTTTATATGTATATTTTTCCTCGAAGTTGCTGCGCATTTCGTTCGCCAGATGTGGTCTTTGCATGTATTTCATTTTCATATAGACGTTTTTATATAGCTATTTATGTTCTTCTTGGTTTAAAATGTGTCTTGTTTGCAAAACTTTGGTTGATATGAGAAATAACGGCATTCGTGGATATCATTGCTCTCTCAGAAAAGTAGGTTGTTAAGTATGTATTAATACGACGTGACAAGAATGAGTAACTTAAACATATCCTCTTTAAAATGTCAGGGGTTAGATAACTTTCAAAAACGAAGAGACGTGTTTCAGTTTCTTAGGCAAAACCAGCCTTCAGTTTTACTTTCTACACGACACACATTTTACAGAGTATTGAAAAACAAATAAGGGCAGAACTGAGCTATAATTGTGTGTGTGTGTTTTCATCTAACAATTCGAGATCCAGGGGCGTTGCTGTTTTGCTAAAAATAATAATTTTTAATTTCAAAATAAAGAAAACGGTCACGGATAGACAAGGAAACTATGTTATATTTATTCTGAACACGCTAGACTCCGAAATTGTGCTGGTAAATATTTGTGGACCAAACTGTGACAGTCCCACTTTTTTTTTTAAGAAATTCAAGCAAAGATTAAGGAGACTGATATGTCTAACATCGTAATTGATGGAGTCTGGAATCTAGTGATTAATCCTAGCCTGGACTATATATAATCATAAATCTGTAAATAATGCAAAAGCCAGAAAAATGGTATTAAACATGATCAGTGAATTAGAACTGGTCGATATCTGGAGAAATTAAATCCTGAAATTCTAAGATATACCTGGAGAAGACCCACCCCGATACAGCAAAGTCGACTGGACTTTTTTCTAATATCAGATACACTTACTGGCAATATTAGAGACGCAAACATCATTTAGGGTTACAGAAGTGACCATTCTCGTTGATCAAATTAAACATGGCACTAAACACCGAGCAGAAAAGAAAAACAGTTCGGAAATGTAACGTCTCGCTACTTAGGGATGCCAATTACGTAGATTTAGTGGACCAAATTATACATGATGTCAAGGACCAATATGCTGCATCACTGTATGATAGACAGAACTTAAGCAAGATACCCAAAAATGAAATACAATTTATGAAAAGTGATAGGTTATTTTTAGAAGTGCGGATTATGGAAATAAGATCAAAAACGATTACGTTTAGTATTCACAAGAAAAGAGAACAAACGAACGCCGAAAACTGCTTAGAAAAGGAAATACAAGACTTGGAAAAAGAAAAAACCCACGCATATTAACGCTATTAGATTACAAAGAAAGAAAGATGAGCTTGCTCAGCTACGAAAAACAAAAGTAGATGGGATCATTCTTAGATCAGAGCAAGATAGGCTTCACAGGGTGAAAAAAGTAACGAAGTACTTTTGTAATATTGAAAAAAAGACATGTTGTTAGCAAGCAGATGTTGAAGTTAGTTACGGATCAAGGAAATGTTTTGCTAGGAGCAGATGAAGTGTTAGAAGAGACCAGGTCATACTATGATCATCTGTACAAGAAAATAGAATTAAAAGATATTGATATTAGCAGGTATATGTCAAATCTGCCACAACTAATGAAGACAAAGCATAACATTTAGAAAGTATGATTACCATCCAAGAAGAATCAGAAGCCCTGAAAAACATGCAGAATGACAAAAGTCCTGGTACGGATGGGATGACAGTTGCTTTTCTTTCAAAGTTCTTTTTGGAAACAAATAGGAGAGTTTGTAATAAGATCATTAAATGAAGGCTTTGTATATAAACAGATGTCGGTGCGTCTCAAAGAGAAGGACTTATAACGTGTCTACCAAAAGCCAATAAACCAAGAGAGTTTTTAAGTAACTGGAGACCAATTTTACTGTTATATGTTTCGTATAAGATAAGTGCCACCTGTATAGCGAATAGAATGAAGGCTGTTTTACATAAATTAATTAATGAAGACGAGACAGGTTTCATTCCAGGACGTTACATTGGAGAAAATATAAGAACCATGTATGACATAATGTTTTTTATCTGGAAAAACATTCTCTGCCTGGTTTACTGGTATCAGTTGACTATGAGAAGGCATTTGAATCGGTATACTGGACATATTTGAATAAGATACTTAAAGCTTTTGGGTTTGGAGAACGCATATGCTGCTGGGTTTCGACATTTTATAAAAGCATAAGATCCTACATAATTGTGAATGGGAAAGTATCAATAGTTTTGAAACAGAAAGAGGGTGCCGTCAAGGCGATCCCATTTTGCCATATCTATTTGTTTTGTGTGTGGAAAAAGTTTAGCATGGAAAATTAGGGAAGACGAGAGAATAAAAGGCATTGAAATACTCCATAGAATGTTTAAGATCAGCCAATTTGCAGACGAAACAATGTTCACATTAGAAGGGGATAGTACTAGGTCTTTGTATGAAAATCGTTTTGAAAGTCTTAAAGAGTTTGAAGAATTTTCAGGACTAAAACTCATATATATGAAAAAAAAAAAAAAAAAAAAAAAAAAAAAAAAAAAAAAACGGTAAATGTATGGTTAGGAAAACTGAAAAAATTCAAAATGTGAATATCTGCCTGAAGGGAAAATGAAATGGAACTCACCAAAATATAGGACACTAAGTATTTGGCTCACAGGAGAGTTATCTAAAAGACTGAAATCAACACAGCAGACGAATTTCTTGAAGTTAAAGAATTGTTTAAAGTTTTGACAAAGCAGATATGTACATCCCTAGGCAGGATTGCTGTACTGAAGTCCATGATTCTTTCAAAGCTCATATACCTATGGATTTTGTTACCAAATCCTCCAGTAAATTAAACAAATCAGCTTCAGAAAATATGTTTTGAATGTATATGGAATAAAAGAACGGACAAGATCAAAAGGAAATATGCAGTACATTCTGTTGTAAATAGAGGTATAGGCGTTCCACATTTAAGCAGATGTATAATAGCTTTAAAAACTGACCAAAAAAAAAAATACATGGCAAATCCAGAATGGAAAACAATATTAAGTGTTATGTTCCCAGAAATAGATTAATTTGACGTCTACAGACCTAGAAAATTCTTCAGCCAAAAAGTCAATAAATTTTGGAAAGATGTGTCTAGAAGTCTAGATTTTGTAACGACGTCATTAACTTAAAAAACTGGACAACAAAACAGACATTTCTAAAAAAAAAAAATAAGACATCACTGTAAATTACTTAGAGTACCTTGGATGTTTATCACCAATGAAAAAGGTATTTAAGAAGTGGAAATTTTAAGATAGCGAACGGTAGATGTAATCCAAGAACGAAGCACAGCAAATAATAGCAATCGTTAAAAAGGGATCAAAACCTTTTTACAGCACTCTCATCGAAAAAAAACAACAAATATTTGGTATAAACTCCTTTGCAAAATGGGAAGATAAATTAAGGGTATAATAGACTGCGAAAAAAACAATGAAACAAATTATAGAAATCAAATTAAAATTGTTCCAAATGAAAATTTGTCACGTCACAATATTTTGGTTACCAATTGCATCTTACAGAGGATGGGAATTCTTACAAGTGATCTGTGTACATTTTGCGAAGCTGACACCGATTCAATTCAACACTACTTGTTGCAGTGGCAGTGGCAGGGGAACTAGAAAAAAAAAATTAAAAGAAAGCTTAAATAAATGTCAGCGAACGAACCCCAGAGATACGTGGACAAACGAGTCACAAGAGTCCTCTGACTCGTTTGTCCACGTTTTGCTGGGCGGTTCGCTTACATTTATTTAAGATTTGTTTAGATTTCCGCCTGCAGTCGTCTCACTTTGCAACTAGATTAAAAGAAAGATGTGAACATTGCAGGAGAGTGGAGTTTTTAATATGGAGCTGGTTTTACTCGGAAATGATGAACATACAAAAAACTGATGAAGTTTTATGAACACATTATTTTATGACCTAAACATCATATATACAGATGTAGGATAAACAAAATAAAACCTACTGTCAAACACTTTTTTTTTTCGAATTTCATGACATATATGTAGGGTTGAAAAATATATGCATTATTCAGAAATAAAATTCATGGGATTAATAGAAAATGGTATCCCTGTGAAAAACTTATTGTTTTGTCAAATTGAATGAGTTAGACGAGGAGGAAAAAAAAAAAAAGAACAGGCAAAAAGTGGTTGGGGGTAATGGGCAGCTAACAAAATTTACGAAAAAATATGTGAATGCATGTGAAAAAAAAAATCTGCCTGACCACCTTACCCTATCTGGCCAGGCATACTGGATGTATCAATCCCTAGAGTGCCTCATGAACGAAAAAGAGTTAAGGTTGTACGTTTGTGACCTTTTCCTTCATTCTTTGATGATATTTGAATGGAACTCTTTGATCTTTTACATGTGTTTATATGTGCATGTATATATATATATATATATATATATATATATATATATATATATATATTATTATTATAAACAAAGCTTGCTCTTATATCTCAGATTGTAAAAATAGGGGGGGTGGTAAGCCTTCATATCTGCAATGGTAGATGATTCTGCCTAACTGACAGTATGTGCTTGAGTGGGTGAATGGGGAATAAATAAATGCTTCTCAAATGAACCTTCAGCACGCTTATAGTCTCCAAAGAGAGACCATCTCCAATGGGGAGAAAGCTCACTAACATATAACTCCTGGTCAGATACCGGTATTTCGAAACCTGATTGTTTTCTCCTCAGTGACCGCGGACAGTGGTAATTTGACTCCTCTGCCTTTTCGGTTTTAAGAAGAATGCTATACCAGAAAAAGGCTGGTGTGCAATATCATAGTATGTTTGTTGAGTTTTCAAAACACTAATTAAAGGTGCCACCTAAGAAGCAACAGAAAATCATGAAAGAGCAAAACAAGCTACATTTTCTTGTGAAAGGTAGAAAAAATATAAAAAGATAACCTCTTAAGACACAAGTGCTGGGGGCCAGTTCTTGGAATGAATCCGCAAGGGACTAAATTACAATGAAACAATAAATTCCAAGGATAAGTACCGAGCACCATTCCAGCAACTTACAGAGCAGCTAGGTGTTGCAATGACTGCAAGAAATATTGAATTATAAACAAAGCTTGCTCTTATGTCTCACCATTATTCCCCATTCACCCACTCAAGCACATACTGTCAGTTAGGCAGAATCATCTACCACTGCAGATATGAAGGCTTACCCACCCCCCTATTTCTACAATCTGAGACATAAGTGCAAGCTTTGTTTATAATTCAAATATATATATATATATATATATATATATATATATATATATATCCCTTTTTTTTTCCCCCTCCATTTCCCTCCTTCCTGATTTAGCGTACTCATTTGTATGATTTTATGTTGATTATTCCTTTCGTTATCAATGTTGATTTTTTTTTAAAAAAAGGGAAATGATTCTACATGGTGTTACAAGGAAAAATAGAGGAACTAAAGGAGGAGTAGCAGCAGGAGGATGAAGCAGAAAGCCAATAAAGACAGAAGTAAAATGAAGAAGAAGAAGAAGAAGAAGAGAAGAAGAAGAAGAAGAGAGAAGCAAAAGAGAAAGAGAAGAGGAGGAAGAAGAAGAAGAAGAAGAAGAAGAAGAGAAGAAGAAGAAGAAGAACAAGAACAAGAACAAGAAGCAGAAGAGAGACAGACAGACAGACAAACAGACAGACAGGGGTAGAGGAGGGGCGTGTGTGCATGAGATTTGCATCCCCCAAAGTTAATTACCAACGGCCAGAGATCCACCGGAGCGGGGAATGATTTGAGCAAACTGACCTTCGCCTGTGGCAGCCAACCAGTGAAAGTGAATGATGACCCGAGGCCATAACGGTTTAATCACATTGCCCTTATTGGCTAGTAGCCCCCACGCATCTCGCAGTTCCACCATTTTCCATATTAAATCTTGTCGTGTACTGGGACCGTTTCCAACGTGGATTTCTTTTTCTTTGTTTAAAGATACCCCCCAAGGGAACATTTTACTTACTAAATACTTGGCGAACATTATGCGACAAAGATGATTCAGACGTTTAGGCGATATCAGTTAGATATCCATGGCCTCCCATAGCAAATTCATTCAGAGCTTGAGAAGACAAAATTTTGATTGTGGTCTACATCGCAGAATCGTGGGACATCTGGTGATTAGTCGGAGTGGATTTGCTGTAGCAGTCATCAATTTTGTAAGGCTAATGATTCTGACATATCTTTAGATCTCTTTTTACTACTGTGGCCACGTTCATTAGTAACTTTGGTAGCCAACAGAGAGTGGGACAGGGAGACAGATACAGACACACTGATGGACAGAGACTGTCAGTAAGACAGGCCGACAGACAGACCGGGGAGACAGAGACAGATATAACCTGACACACCGACACACGGGCAGTGAAATTGTCAGATAGACGTGTAGACAGACATATTTCAGATTATGGCAGATCAAACAAAATAAAGAAACAATTAAAGCAACACATACTTGCATACATATCTATATACATACGTACTTTCATAAATACATGCGCACATATCTACACACACACTGACACACACACACACACACACACACACACACACACACACACATACATACATACATACATACATGCACACATACATACATACATACATACATACATGCACACATACAAACATATATTTATATACACATTTGCGCATGCACACATAGGTACCTAATACATACATGAATACATACATACATACACACATACATACATACATACATACATACATACATACATACACACAAGAGAGAGCAAACGACAAAGTGGAATATGCATACATCAATGCTATTAAAAACAAAATGCACGTGTTAGCAAAACCGTGGCAATGGTGATCTGTTGACACTGCGGCCACACATCCATGCACGTAAACTAAGGGTGATGATGCCCTGCATCACACCCCACCGCTGCCACCTCCCAGCTCCCACATCACCACCACCCACCACCACCACCACCACCGCCGCCGCCGCCACCGCCACCACCACCACCACCACCCGCTCGTCCTTTTGCAGACATGTTGCACGGAGGCTGTTCACACATGCAAAGCTAATCAAGGGCAATCATCAGCTGGCAGCCCTTCCAAACATCTCAACTGCATTAGACGCCAATGAACCGACACCTGATGGCTGATCAGCCGCACCGGCCACAGCAACGCCATGGATTCGCTGCACTGGGCGGTCTGCCCGTTAATGACAACGATTTAGTGCTAATAGTGATGCCAGCAGCCACAGTAACAAGAGTCCCAGCAGCCGCAGCATCTGTAACAGCAATAGAACTGCAGTAGACTGTTAGAGCAAAACAAAAGAGACACGTCGTAGTTTGATGTTTTAGCAATATAGTAGTAGTAGTAGTAGTAGTAGTAGTAGTAGTAGTAGTAGTAGTAGTAGTAGTAGTAACAGCAGCAGCAGCAGCAGAAGCAGCAGCACCCAGTAGCAGCAACGGCAAAAATAGAAATTATGAGGGTAGTAGTGATGGGGAAGGTGTGACGGTGGTGATGATGATGATTGCCTCTGTACAGAGATGCTAAGATGTTAGCAGTCACTCTAGGTCAGCGGCAACAGTCAATAACAAATGCAATAACATCAGTATATGGCAAAGCGCGTATAGCAGCCACTCACCCATACAAGGCAGGCCATTCTATGGAGAAAGATGAACTGCTTGGTAAATGGAAATATGGATGCAGGGTGGCAAGTCCTTTTAGGCAGACATTGATATAGAAGCAGCCTAATGTAATTATCCTGCTGGGCAGATAACATGTACCGACAGCATAACAAATCCTACAGGGCATACCGTAAAAATATTTAAGAATAGTTCAACAGCAGCAAGTCCAGCTGGCAAAATCCTAATAATTATGGTTCTAGAGTATAAAATATTGCTAGGCAGATCATGATACAAATGCATAGTAGTAAGTCCTGCAATACAGACCATAATGCATATGCACAATAGAAAGTCATGTAAACCACGAGGAGGCAATATAGTAACCTTTTTTTTCAGCGGACCCTAATATAGATGCAGAATAGCAAGTACTGATAGACAGTACATATTGCAGATAAGAACAAAAAAGTCCTGCTGGGCAGACCATACCACAGATACAGAAAGAACGTCCTGAGAGACATACTTTCATACAGATGCAGAATAGCAAAAATCGATAGTCAGTCCATAGTAAAGAATGCAGAATGAAAGCTCTGCTAGCTAGACCATGACACCGATACAGTACAGCAGGTTTGCAAGACAGGTCACAATGCAGAAACACAAACAGCAGTTACTGCTAAGTAGACTGTAATGGTGATGCTGCTGTGACTGCTGTCAGGAATCTCACAAAGGAACGAAGGAAGGCCAGGTGTTGGGAAATAGCGCTATTGGTCATCCCGCTAATGATTGGATTGCATTCAGCGCTGTGGATGAAAGCTTCACACACACACACACACACACACACACACACACACACACACACACACACACACAGGCATGTGCGCACATACGTATGTACCCACTCGCGCACGCCCGCGCGAACACACACACACACCACACACACACACACACACACACACACACACACACACACACACACACACACGCGCACGCATGCACGCACGCACGTACGCAGGTATGCTCGTGCACACGCGCGTTCGCACACCAACACTCCACTCCTGGTTCCTGCCCTAGGCATGGCTCGTTACCTCTTTACACTGGCGTCCCCATCAGCAGTCATCACAGGGACCTGCTCTAATGGACAACAGGCGTCATAGGTCATTTGCTTGCCTCGGTCCCCAAGCGCTCAACCGGAACACAGGTCATTGACCGGAGGAAACAGAAAAGAAGGCTGAGAGAGAGAGAGAGAGAGAGAGAGAGAGAGAGAGAGAGAGAGAGAGAGAGAAGGAAAGGGGAGGTGTAGAGAAGTTTCGTGACGCTGCACCGGCTCAGCTGGGTCTGAACTCATCTTTCTAACATCATCAATAATGTAAGAACAATGACAGCTTACATAATACGTTCGTCTATCCATGTACGTTCTACATTGGAAAAAATAGCAGCAGCAGCAGCATGAAGCATCATCATCATCACCAGCAGCAGCAATAGCAGTAGTGGTGCTGGCTGGCAGCAGCAGCAGCAGCAGCAGCAGCAGCAGGAGTAGTAGTAGTAGTAGTAGTAGTAGTAGTAGTAGTAGTAGTAGTAGTAGGAGGAGGAGGAGGAGGAGGAGGACGACGACGACGACGAGGAGGAGGAGGAGTAGTAGTAGGAGGACAAGGAGGACGAGGAGGATGAATAGGAGTTGTTATTGTTTGTGGCATTCTTGTTGTTGTTGTTGTTGTTGTTGTTGTTGTTGTTGTGGTGGTGGTGGTGGTGGTGGTGGTGGTGGTGGTGGTGGTAGCGACTTGATACTGGCAGTAGCAATATCTGTGAAAAGAGCATTGTTGCAGCAGCAGTTGTGAAAGTAGCAATTAAACAGAAGTAGCAACAGGATGACTCTTGTCATAACTCTAGTGCAAAGAGTAGTGATATAGAAAAGCACCAGTAGTAGTAACAGTAGCAGCAGCTGCAGTAGTAGTAGTAGTAGTAGTAGTAGTAGTAGTAGTAGTAGTAGTAGTAGTAGTAGTAGTAGTAGTAGCTGTTGTTGTTGTTAGTGTTGTTGTTCTCCCCTCCGCCCCTCTCTCTCTCTCTCTCTCTCTCTCTCTCTCTCTCTCTCTCTCTCTGTCTCTCTTCCTTTGGCTTCTTCTCTCTCTCATACAAAAGGAGAGAAAAAAAAATGCCACACCAGCACGAAGTCTCTCAAAAAACTATACAAGAGTGGCCTCTCAGTCTTTCACTGTTCCAGTTCCTGCCAGTACAATATCACGTGTCGATTTCCACACAGCCACTAGGATTTGGAGAAATGTGTGGATGGCCAGCTGATCATTTCTTTGTCACTAGAATGGCCGACCACACAGCAGCTGCTTCAGCCTGAATTCCCCATGTTTCCATTATTAGCTCTTTTCCATCCTTTTCTTATTGTGGGTGACTTGTGGGTGACAGGAAAAATGCACAGACGTTTGGGCAGACGAAGCAGACGCATGTGTAGACTACAGGATGAATACTCGTTCCACACTCTTCTTATTCTTCCTTCAGTTCTCGTTTCGTCCTCAAATTGTGCAATTCAAATATTGCCTTTCTGATTTCCATGAAGAGAAACAGAGATTGGCAGTGGCCAGTTAGCTACAGTAAGTTGGATATATAGATTGACATACAGGCACATGAACAAGTTAAAAAGGTAGGGTTTTACTCTGTTACCCATATCAATACATATATACAGTTGGTGTGGATCCATTAGGGCAAATTAAGACAAAATGACAAAGGATCTGTTTGATAATACGGTTAAAAATTTTTGTTCGAAGATGAGCACTATAAAAGTGCTGTCTACAAAATAGCTGGTTATTAAGTTTGGTATCTTTTTTAAACAATATGATCAATCCATAGGTAAGTTTCTCAGTGATTTGTTACTCATTTTGTGAATTAATTCATTCAATAGGTTGTTAATTGCATCTTACATGTTGTATTTTAATATTTCCGAAGACCATAAAGACAGTCTCTCACAGAGAGAGAGAGAGAGAGAGAGAGAGAGAGAGAGAGAGAGAGAGAGAGAGAGAGAGAGAGAGAGAGAGAGAGAGAGAGAGAGAGAGTGTTTGATTACATTTAGTTCAGCCCACAAAGCTCTATATGCGGGCAAGTCAGTAGCCAGAATCCCTCTTCCCATGGAAGAGCTGTATCGACATTGTCCATTCTAACAGAAATGATACCAGCTGAACTGGGCGGCCACTTTCTTCCTCCTGATCTCTTTAACATATTCCTTCTGCACGCTGTCACTACCACCACCAGCATCATCACCACCACCACGAGCATAACCACTCCTCCTCCTTGGCCTGCTTTCAGTCGCTGGCTTGTGCTGATAACGAAGAGCCCAGGGGGTGTTAGCTTGAGGACTGACCGCAAGGAAGATGTTGAGTGTTGGTCAGTGATCTTTAGCCATTCTGTTCTGTTTCATCAGTCCTTCAATCCACCACCAACCTAAAATAGAAACAGCTAAGCAGAATAAAGAACATATCCAGTATCATTTTTCACTGTTGGTGTGCTAAAGGACTGAAGTGAGTGAGAGAGTTTGTCTGTATATTTACAATGGGGTGTGGGTGGAAGAGGACGATGGTTGTGGTGGAAGTGGTCTGAACCTGATGGATATGTGGGAAAGGGGTGGTGCGCTGTTGGGTACTTGGGTAGCGAGATATTTGCTCACTTTGGTAGACATGTTAATCTCTCTCTCTCTCTCTCTCTCTCTCTCTCTCTCTCTCTCTCTCTCTCTCTCTCTCTCTCTCTCTCGCATACATAATATATAAGTACAAAATTATGCATTTGGTCTAACTTCTTCATTACATTTTTGTCTTTCTTTCGGTCTTTCTTCATTTAATGTACCCACCTATTCATTGCCCAAGCCATCCAAAACTAGACAGCCAATTCTAAAACCTAAGTGTACACGAGCACAGATGATGGGAACAGACAGCCAGGACAGCTCTTTAGAAAGCTGACTCCTGAATCTCTTGTACGACAGCAGATGAACAGAGGCTTCAAGCAGCTGAATATTGCACTGTCCTCTCTGCAGACAGGACACCACCCTCAATACATATAGTCCCATCGCTAGGGCTGAACTGATGTCAGGCTATAATAAGAACCAGTACCTCTCTCTTCCTCCCCCCCCCCTCCCCCCCCCCCCCCCCCCAACCTAAGCAGTATGTGTTTGCAGAAGAGTAGTGCTCAGACTGCATGAAAATGATTTGAATGTCTGTTACTCTCTGACATGAATGGAAGAAAGAGAGCTGGGGAATAAGACCAGAGAGAGAGAGAGAGAGAGAGAGAGAGAGAGAGAGTGTGTGTGTGTGTGTGTGTGTGTGTGTGTGTGTGTGTGCTGCATAAAGTCTACTGAGTGATGCGTGTGATTAGCAGTCAGCAGAGTTAATCACAAACAACCGGAGTTCCCCGACGTGGTGAACGGTTTGACCACGCGGACCTTCCGTGGTTGCTGGCGGCTGACCAGTGACAGTGGATAATGACCTGGGGGTCTAAGCGGTTCATCTCACACTGCTCTCATTTGCTGCTGTAATTAGTGGACAGTAGAACCCCCCCCCCCCCCCCCCCATCCATCAGAACCTCCATTCTCCCTCTCATCTAGAGATTAGGGGGAACTCACCAAGCAGTCGTTGTTCAGAGTATAACAGCAACACATTACTTCATTCCCTTTGACTTTTCAATCACAGTTATTGTCATGACGAACTCACGATGACATCAGTCAAGTTCGCATCAACATCATCACCTTTATTTTATGTTCCACCTCCCTTTTGTTTGTACGTATCCATATTCATGAAAACACGATTAACTCCTCACCAGCGTAGCTATAGACGCCGTAAGGCAAGTCTTGATTAGCAAGAATGGAAGTTGATGCAACAGTCGATACAATCTGACATGCTGATGGCCCAGTATGAAGCATGTGAGCAGGAACAGTCTACACCTCAAAGTCGGTTGATATACCTAAGTGGAGAGCATCATCTTCTCTACGTTTGAATAATCCCCTTACATAAAATCCTTTGAAAGTCAACTGCGCTTCTTTTTAAAATATATCTAAAGATGTCAGAGATACAACCGAGTCAATCGATCAATGCACTTACCTATACCTATCAATGTATGTGTCTGTCTCTCCATAGCGCCTTCTATAGAAATATTATTCTTTTTCTTAAGATACTTGAAGCTTCGTCCACTCAATGCATCTACCGTCTCTAGTTTATAAATACTATCACCAGACTGTTAACGTAATCTCATATATATATGTGTGTGTGTGTGTGTGTGTGTGTGTGTGTGTGTGTGTGTGTGTGTGTGTGTGTGTGTGTGTGTGTGTGTGGTGTGAGAGAGAGAGAGAGAGAGAGAGAGAGAGAGAGAGAGAGAGAGAGAGAGAGAGAGAGAGAGAGAGAGAGAGAGAGAGAGAGATCGCTCCCTCTGTGCCTTCAGCACACCAGGTTCACTCCACAAGGTCTGTATTTGGGTGAATGGGTTGCCAGACGTCCTCACCTAGAGTCCTCTCTGTTTAGAACTGCATGGACCATGTGCATTCCAACAGAGTACCGCCACAAGTCTGCAGCTCGTTTCCTCCTTTTCATCTCCCACCAACACGTTCCTTCTGTACCCTGCCTCGTACCACCGCAACCCTTCCCCCCCCCCCCCCCCCTCCACCACCACCACCACCATTCTTGCTCCTTGGGCTACTTTTAGTGGATGGACTGTGCTGATAACAAGAAGCCTGAGGGTGGTAAGCTGGAGGTCTGACTGGATGGAAGATGATGAATGCTGCCTGATGATCGTTTTTTTTCCATCCTCCCCTTTCCCACTGTCCCGTAGCCCGCACTGAGCATGACAAAAATAGTGAAGTGCAATGTAGATCACATAAAGTAGTTTTACTGTTGGTGTGAAGAGAAAGATGGTGTGTGTGTGTGTGTGTGTGTGTGTGTGTGTGTGTGTATGTGCAGGGGCACACACGCGCATGCGCGCATGTGCCTTATCGTATTGTGGGAGTTGGATGTGGAGGTAAGGGGGGGGGGGGGGGAGCTGTGATCAATATAGTGGAAGGGTAAGGGCGAGTGAGTCAGTTTATTTGATAGAGAGATGAAAAAGTATCTATCTATCTATCTATCTATGTATCTATGTAGCTAGGTAGGTAGCTATCTGTCCTTATATCTATATATCTATCCATCTGCCTTTCTGTCTATCTATCTATCATACTTTGTTGTTTAACAATTTTGTAAAAATTATTATATTATCCATCAATTGATAATATTTTCACTTTGTCACTTAGATACTCTGTGTTTTTTTTTTTCCTTTTTTATTTTTTATTTTTTTTTTTATTTTATTTTATTTTATCTTTTTTGTTCGTTTCGGAATTGATTTGTTCCTGACCTGAAGCCTCTGAGACAAGACACCACAGTCTGAAAACCAAAAGAATAAGGCAACAGAGAGGCAGCTGGACCCTTTCCACACCTCTTTAAGGAATCTGGCCAACGAAATGCCCCATTTTACACCAGATAGTACAGAAGGCTTCACACCAGCAGAAAATTTCGCTTTTTTTTTTTTCCCCTGTAGGGAGAAAACTTTGTCAATAAAGACACAACTGCTGCCGTGTGTATAGATTAGGGTGAGCTGACATCAGACTGTTGCAAGGAGTATTGTCTCTCTAATCACACCCCGACACCTTGGGGAAGGACATTTGCCGAAGTGTGGTCCTCAGCCTGAATGAAGATGACCTGCATGTCCTCCATTCACAGAGAGAGAGAGAGAGAGAGAGAGAGAGAGAGAGAGAGAGAGAGAGAGAGAGAGAGTTCTCAGTGTTTCATCACATCCAGCGCAGTCCACAAGGTCTGTATTGGGTGAGTCAACTGCTGAGGTCCCTCACATGGCGTCTTCCATTCAGATATGTATTGATCATATCCATTCAGACAGAATACCGCCACAGCTTGGCACCTAGTGTCGTCCTCTTCATCCCCACAACATGTTCCCTCTGCAACCTGCCCCTACCACCGCCATTATTCCTTCTCCCTGACCTGCTTTCAGTTGACGCACAGTGCACAGTGCTGATAACAAAGAGCCTGAGGGTGGATAGCTGGAGGTCTGACTAGATGGATGATGATGAATGGTGGCTTGTGATCCTTGTTCCATCCTCCTTTCTTGCTCTGTCCCTCAGCCCCCCCCCCCCCTCCCCCCCCCCCACTCCCCTCCCCTCCCCCCCCCCCCCCCCCCGCCTCGCCTCGGGCAAGACAAAACCAACAAAGCGCAACCACGATAACGCCCAGTACTTTCACTCTTGGTTTGAACAGGACAGGGGGTCAGGTTGTG
>JADBJO010003744.1:166126-168626 GCA_016801955.1 Conus betulinus
ACATGTGTGTTACATAGCTGGTAACACTGACATGCTTAGAGTGGGCAATTGTGAAGTCACACACCACACACACACACACACACACACACACACACACACACCACACACACATATATATATATATATATATATATATATATATATATATATATATATATATATATATATATATATATATATATGGCATATATATAAAATATATATATATATATATATATATATATATATATATATATATATATATATATACTACTGGCAGTCGTAGTTCCAAGCCTATACGTAGGCGGCCTGGGACAGATGGTCGCTCTCCTGTACCCGGGGCAGCAGTGGAGTTCGGTAGCATCCCAGGTGTCTGAGCAGCCCTTTTCAGGACAGCACTGCTCACCCTAGTAAGGGAAGGGACTAGAAAAGGTGTCCTAAAAATTGCCTGCCCTATAACTAACTGGCCAGCATGCCGCAGCTGGCAGTTAACCCTCTTAACGGTCGAAAAGAAAAAAGAGGAAGAAAAACACTCATTATCGGTGCATGGAACGTGCGCACATTGCTGGATAGAGAGGACACAACACGGCCCCACAGAAGAACTGCTCTTGTAGCCAAAGCTGGCGCGATACAGGATTGACATCGCTGCGCTCAGGTGAGACTCGCTTTGCTGAGGAAGGAGCAATCTGTGAACCAGAGGGAGGCTACACTTTCTACTGGAAGGGAAAAGCAGAAGATGACGACAGACAGCATGGAGTTGGATTTGCCATCCGCAACACTCTGCTACACCAACTCCCTGATCTCCCCACCGGCATCAACGAACGACTGATGAAACTGCGCTTCCCCGTCGGTCGCTGCAGGCATGTCACCATCATCAGTGCCTACGCCCCCACACTCACAAGCTGTGAGGAAGACAAGGAGAGATTTTATGAAACCTTGGACACTCTTGTGAAGTCAACTCCTGCAAGCGACAAGCTAGTAGTCCTAGGGGACTTCAACGCAAGAGTGGGGACAGATCACCAGAGCTGGGAGGGAGTTCTGGGTTCCCAGGGAGTCGGCAAGATGAACAGCAATGGGCTACTGCTCCTGACTGTGTGTGTGCTGAGAACGGTCTCACCATCACCAACACCCTCTTCAGACTGGCCAACAAACAAAAAACCACGTGGATGCATCCAAGGTCCAAGCAGTGGCATCTTATAGACTATGTCATTGTTCGACAGCAGGATACACGGGACGTGATGATCACCAGAGCCATGCGAGGAGCTGAGTGTTGGACAGACCACCGTTTAGTGAGGGGGCGGTCTTCAATTTTCACATAGCCAGAGTCCAACGCAGGAAGCCCAAGGCTGCTCGATCAAAATTCAATATCTCAAAACTGCAGAACCTTCTCGTGAAAGAGAAATTCCAAACTCACCTAGATGAGACTCTGACTGACTGCTCAGGGACCGCTGACTGGAGACCCCAACAGATCAATGGAACCAGTTCAAACAGACGGTGACAGAGTCAGCCAAAGCCACTCTAGGCCTCAAGAAGCGTGTCCACCCGGACTGGTTTGATGAAAACAATGACGACATCAACAAACTCTTAGAAGAAACACACTGCCTATATCAACTGGCAGAACGATCTATCCTCCATCTCCAAGAAGGATCGCTTCAAGCACCTCCAGAGCAAAGCCCAGAGAGAACTGCGCACAATGTAAGACAGCTGGTGGGACAGGAAAGCTGATGAGTTCAACGATATGCCGAGCTGAATTACTCCAAAGAGTTCTTCAACTCGCTCAAGGCTGTCTACAGACCACAGAGACCCAGCACCACCCCAATCCTGTCTGCAGATGGCAAGACCCTGCTGAAAGACAAGGACAGCATCACACAACCCTGGAGGGAACATTTCTCCACCTTACTCAACAGACCGTCCACAGTCGACTCTTCAGCCTTGAACGCTATCCCGGAGAAGCCGGCCCTGGAAGAGCTTGACCTTCTACCCAGCCTCGAGGAAATCACTAAGGGCAGTGAAGCAGACGAGCAGTGGTAAGGCACCAGGCATGGACGGGCATCCCAGCCGAGATGTACAAGGCAGCCGGTCCAGTGGCCCTGGACACTCTCCACGACATACTCTGCAGCGTTTGGGGGGAAGAAACCATGCCACAAGACTTTCGGGATGCCACTGTTGTCTCCCTGTATAAAAACAAGGGCAGCAAGTCTGACTGTGGTAACTACCGAGGCGCGTCTCCCTCCTCTCAGTCGCTGGGAAAATCCTTGCAAGAGTCATCTTAAACCGCCTGATCACTGCTGTGTCAGAACCGTCACTGCCAGAGTCACAGTCTGGCTTCAGACCAGGCCGCAGCACCATCGACATGGTCTTCTCGGGGAGGCAGGTCCAAGAAAAAGTGTATTGAGCAGCGGGATGGACCTCTACGCTGTCTTCATCGACTTAACAAAAGCCTTCGACACGGTGAATAGGGAGGCGCTGTGGGTCATACTCTCCAAGCTTGGCTGTCCGAGGAAATTTACAAAAATCATCC
>JADBJO010003744.1:193626-206126 GCA_016801955.1 Conus betulinus
ACGGTATAACGTCTGTGTTGTATTGACTTCGAAATGTCCATGGGTGCCCTTACCCACTCCTCTGCTATTCTTGGGATAGTGAAAAAAAAAACTGTAAGTCGTTCCCAGCCACAGGCTGTGCACGTACTTCAGCACAGGTAACCACCAGATTAGACATCAAATGGTGGCGGTGGTGGGTGGGGATAGGGGGTGTTGTCCGTTCATCCCTACGGCCAATGATCGGGGTGCGGGAATGAGCCGTTTCCGCCTCAGTCATTTTTTCACTCTCAGGGGTCAGTCGCCAGGGCGGAGAGTCAGTCACGTAAAACGAGCCACTGCCCACGGGGGTCTATGGCCGTCTGTAATTAAGGGTGTTTCTTGCTAATCATAAGTATCAGAACACGCACACACGCACGTCTCTCTCTCTCTCTCTCTCTCTCTCTCTCTCTCTCTCTCTCTCTTATGTATATTACTCTGTCTCTTCTCATGTCCTTATCTCTCTATCTGTTTGTCTGACTGTGTGCATGCATGTCTGCCTGCCTGTCTGCTTGTCTTTCTCCCTGTCTGTATATCTGTCCGTCTGCCTGTTCCTGTCTCTCTGTCTGTATGTCTCTACCTCTCTCTGTCGTGTGTGTGTGTGTGTGTGTGTGTGTGTGTGTGTGTGTGTGTGTGTGTGTGTGTGTGCCTGTCTGTCTGTCTGTCTGTCTGTCTGTCTGTCTCTGTCTCTCTCTCTCTCTCTCTCTCTCTCTCTCTCTCTCTCTCTCTGAGATAATGGGAGTATCATTTACCCTCATTTATGTCTGCTATTTCAAAACTCTCCCTTATTTTCCGCCGGAGACATAATAAAAGTGGCGCTATCCATACTACTGGAATAGCACACTTCTAATTAGGACTTCCCCTCCCCTCCCTCCTTCACCCCCCCCCCCCCCCCCTTTTTTTTTTTTTTTTTCCCTTTTCTCCTAGCCACCACCACCTACGCAGGCTTAATGGCACTCAGATACTTCCACCCTTTATCGTCTTGTCTCAAAAGATGCTGTCTCCTTTCGCTCCCCCACTCTTCTATTTGTGTAAAGAAGCAGTTTTTTTTTTCTTTGCTGCAATATGTAGGGCACTGCAGTAAAATACCAGAGTAATCAGCTGTATCGTTCATATTCGCTTGTTGGAACCATTCGTTAGAGACGTGTTTCATGGCTTGACAATCTCCATGCAGAAATGTATGCGCACCTGATGTATTTCGTGGAGAACATGGCTGCTAAGGCAGAAGTGATGCCATCTTCCATTACGCCATGCCTCTAGACACTGTCAGCATTATGTATAGTTCACTCCGTGCACAGTGAGACTCTTAAGCTTTTTATCTTCATCCTTTACCAGCCAGGCACTCGGTTCCCATGTGAGGCACCTGCTTTCTCTCGTTTTTTTTTTTTTTTTTTTTCACTGTTGACATTTTCATCAGACACACGCACACTCTCTCCTCTTCAGCACGACGCTAAAATGTCAGTGGTCAGTGTGGAAACGAAGACGAAGTAGCACTACGTTTTCTGTTTTCACACAGACTTGGATCGTAAACTCTTCCCTGCTGCACCTTTTACGCCTGCACCATCTGATCAGGACCAGTCCTCACCCCCACAACACAGAGCTTTGCTCTGTTTCCACACCCCGCGTCATCTGATCAGGACCAGACCTCACCCCACAACACAGGGCTTTGCTCTGTTCCCACACCCCGCGTCATCTGATCAGGACCAGTCCTCACCCCCACAACACAGAGCTTTGCTCTGTGTCCACACCCTGCACCATCTGATCAGGACCAGTCCTCACCCCCCACACACAGAGCTTTGCTGTGTCTCCACACCCTGCACCATCTGATCAGGACCAGTCCTCACCCCCCCCACAACACAGAGCTTTGCTCTGTGTCCACACCCTGCACCATCTGATCAGGACCAGTCCTCACCCCACAACACAGAGCTTTGCTGTGTGTCTCCACACCCTGCACCATCTGATCAGGACCAGTCCTCACCCCACAACACAGAGCTTTGCTGTGTCTCCACACCCTGCACCATCTGATCAGGACCAGTCCTCACCCCACAACACAGAGCTTTGCTCTGTGTCTCCACACCCTGCACCATCTGATCAGGACCAGTCCTCACCCCACAACACAGAGCTTTGCTGTGTCTCCACACCCTGCACCATCTGATCAGGACCAGTCCTCACCCCACAACACAGAGCTTTGCTCTGTGTCTCCACACCCTGCACCATCTGATCAGGACCAGTCCTCACCCCACAACACAGAGCTTTGCTCTGTGTCTCCACACCCTGCACCATCTGATCAGGACCAGACCTCACCTCACCCCACAACACAGAGCTTTGCTGTGTCTCCACACCCTGCACCATCTGATCAGGACCAGTCCTCACCCCACAACACAGAGCTTTGCTGTGTCTCCACACCCTGCACCATCTGATCAGGACCAGTCCTCGCCCCACAACACAGAGCTTTGCTGTGTCTCCACACCCTGGACCATCTGATCAGGACCAGACCTCACCCCACAACACAGAGCTTTGCCTCCCTCTACACCGACCCTTCACCAAGGCATTAGTCTTCAGATTGCAACAGCTGTAAGGGTCAGCACCGCTTTAGTCCAGGATTCTGGCCGGGTTGGAATCTGGCATTCAGTTTCTGACAACCATGGAACCAGATAGCCCCGGTAGCACTATGGCACTGGTGATGTTAGACCAAGGTGAAAACGGGGTTTCTTTGCCGCTGGATTAAGGAAACGATTCCACTGACTGGCAGACAGAAACGGTTTGGGTTTGTTCAGAGGTGCAAAAAAAAGGGTTAAGAAGCTAGACACTTTTATAGAGATTTTTAAAAAACCGTCTCTTGAATTAGATGTGTGAATAATGAAAGGCACGCTGGAGTCAGGTGGGGATGGGGGGATGAGGATGGGGATGGTGTTTTGACTTTGTATCGTTTGTCCGTTCATTGCCTATCAAATCAAGCAAAGATTACCAGACACCCGTTAAATAATGTCAGCAAGAAACGAAAAAAAGAAGAAAGTGTGTGTGTGTGTGTTTGGGGGGGAGTGGGGGGGAGGGGGGCAGAGTTGGAAACGAAACACGGTGGGGTGTAGAGGTGGAGATGGGATTGGGATTGGGAACCTTGTTCTTGTTGTCATGCAGGTTTCCGATCTGGCAAATGATACTAGGCATCCCTTCAAAAAGCTGCCGAACTAGGGAGTTCTCTTCTGAACGGCCATGCAGACCACGGCAGACTGTCGACGATAGCTTTTCAGACACCACTCATTTCGACAGGCGACTCAATCAACAAGATGGTTTCTTGTCAGGGGGAAACCAGTGCAGCAGCGCGGGGGTAGTCTGAGATGAAGAGAAACGTTCACTGGCATGATTAAGTTGTCTGAACAGCTTGTTATACCTCCTCCAAATCAGATGGGTATAACTGGACAGCCTGTGTTTGGGGTATGTTTTACTTTCGCTGCATCTTATAAGAGTAACAAAAGACAGATATATGCATCTCTCTCTCTCTCTCTCTCTCTCTCTCTCTCTCTCTCTCTCTCTCTCTCTCTCTCTCTCTCTTGTTAGTCAATGTGTGATCGTGTTTTTCTCTCTCTCTTTTTTCCTCAACCTTTCTCTCTCTCTCTCTCCTCTCTCTCTCTCTCCTCTCTCTCTCTCTCTCTCTCTCTCTCCCCCTCTCTCCTCTCCCCCCTCTCTCTCTCTCTCTCTCTCTCTCTCTCTCTCTTGTGTGTCAAACGTGACCTTTTCTCCCTCAACTCTCTCTGTCCCTGTCTCTGTCTGTCTGTCTGTCTGTCTGTCTGTCCTCTCTCTCTCTCTCTCTCTCTCTCTCTCTCTCTCTCTCTCTCTCTCTCTCTCTCTCTCTTGAACTGCCCATTATTTTGCGAGAGTGTCCTGGACAGTGAACTCCATTGTATATGCGTATGTCCCCCAACACTCACTTGTTAGAGAAAAGCACATCCCTCATAAGTATTACAATAACCCTTCAACTTTCAGGTTATCGTTACTGATGTGTGACACTTAATGTATTTGCAGTCTGGCAGCATATCAAACTGATGCACTTAAGATCCATAATCTTGCTATTTCGTCTACAGGTTAGTATGGATGTAATCGTTTTCATTTTCAAGGTAGTACTCTGACATGATTTCCCTTTGCCCCCTTCCCTTGACTGGGGCAGAAGGCCTGGCTCATTAATCATTAAACATTTGTCAAACAAGACGTGTTTCTCCCTGTTTGTCTGTCTGTCTGTCTGTCTGTCTGTCTGTCTGTCTCTCTCTCTCTCTCTCTCTCTCTCTCTCTCTCTCTCTCTCTCTCTCTCTCTCTCTCTCTCTCGTCACTCCCCCTCGTGTGTAGTCAATGTTCTTCGTCGAACTTTTTTTGTTGCTTTGTTCACGTACTTCACTCCATTAGCTGTATTGGCTTGTTCATTAAAAAAAAATCCCAGTGTTCATGGCCACCATATGTTTTATTATTCAACAAAAAATCATTTCACAGCCCGGCCGGATCTAAACACTGAAATGCCACCTGATGCAAATTCCGTTTTGTTCCTTCCTTCATCATTAAAATCAACATTTTTGTTTGCTCTCTCTCTCTCTCTCTCTCTCTCTCTCTCTCTCTCTCTCTCTCTCTCTCTCTCTCTCCGTTTTTCTGTCCGTCAGTCTGTCTATTTGTCTGTCTGTCTGTCTGTCCGCCTTGTCTCTCTGTCTGTTTCTTTGTCGACTGCCTCTTCGTCTGTCTGTCTGTCTGTCTGTCTGTCTGTCTCTCTCTCTCTCTCTCTCTCTCTCTCTCTCTCTCTCTCTCTCTCTCTCTCTTCTTTCCTTTTTTTGTTCGTTTGTTTTTTGCTTCTTTCTTTCTTTGTTTTCTTCTCTTTTTAGTTCCTTTTCGTGTCTCAGTCTGTTTGTCTGTCTCTGTCTGAGTCTGCTTGGCTGTCTGTCTGTCTGTCCCTTTCGTTCTCTAGATTTTCTTTTCGTACATAGTCTTACACACAGAGACAAACTGACACTTAGCCACACACACACACACACACACACACACACACACATGTGCGCGCGCTAAACCACTTACGCCAACTTGCACCTGCATCTAGTTCCACGCACGGTTATAATCGTAGCAAATAGCAGAACAACATACATTGTAGGGACAATTACTTGTATTTCAGTGGGATTTATTCGCAGCCAGTTAGGACAGTGCGTTTGCCATTCGATCTTCCTGAGAGAGAGAGAGAGCGAGAGAGAGAGAGAGAGAGAGAGAGAGAGAGAGAGAGAGAGAGAGAGAGAGAGAGATTGCAGGTCGTTTGAAAAGCTGATTATTTTGGCAACTTAAGAATCTCTCTCTCTCTCTCTCTCTCTCCTCTCTCTCTCTCTCTCTCTCTCTCTCAGGAAGATCGAAGGAGAGAGAGAGAGAGAGAGAGAGAGAGAGAGAGAGAGAGAGAGAGAGAGAGATTGCAGGTCGTTTGAAAAGCTGATATTTTGGCAACTTAAGAATCTCTCTCTCTCTCTCTCTCTCTTCTCTCTCTCTCTCTCTCTCTCTCTCTTAGGTCGTCCGATGAAAGCAAATACATTGTACAATCGGAAAGAAAATGATTCATAGAGGAAACTGAATATTTTTTTTCCCCTGTGCGATGAAATGGTTTTTTGATCCGTGTGCGTGTGTGTGTGTGCTTTCGTGGTATTATAGTTGGCAGAGGGGGTTAAGGGTAGGGGATAACAAACAGAAGGGGCATCGAACCGGGGAGCATCGAGTTGGAAAGTATCGAGGAGGCCGAGTATCGAATAGGGAAAAGATCGAGCAAAGAGGAGTTTCGAGCAAGATGGACACTGAGCGGGGGAAAGTCTCGTGAAGGGATGAGTACAAAGAGTTGTGAGTACACAAAGAGCTCTTTACCTGCAGATAGAGCTGGCTACTCAGACCGAGTGTGATTATTGGCCGTGTAGCGTGTCAAAAAAACCGTGTGGAGGGACATCGCGAGTTCAGTGACAGTCACCGGTTTGTCGTATTTTGCACGTGATACACGCTGCTCTCTTTGTGCCTCGCTCTGCGTACAGAGCCTGCGCAGACACGCTCGAGTGGGGTTGAGCGTCGAATTCACCGCGGCCATTTGGACCCAAGACACGAGAACAGCAAGAACACGAAAACACCAGCAGCGCAACAGCAACAGCAACTTCCACCGTGTTAAACTGCTGCAACAACATTATTGTTGGTTGTGTGGAAAGCTGTTTTACCTTTGCGGTGACTTTGATGTTGTTCTGTGCCCGCATTCTCATTGACGGACGGCTGCCTCTCTGATCTAGAATTCACATACCGTGACCGACTCCACGCAGTGAACGAGTACTGACGCGCAAGGACACAAAAGGCAAGTTGTATTCCCCCCCCCCCCCCCCCCTCTTTGTTTGTTTGTTCGTTCGTGTTTTTGTGTGTGTGTGTGTGTGTGTGTGTGTGTGTGTGTGCTGGCGCGAGCACGCGCGCGCGCGTATGTGTGGTGTGCGTGATATAGAAGTCGAACAGCTGTTCAAAAAATTTTGTTTGGCTGTAAATTGAACCAGAACGAAAATGAATATCCCACCCAACGCCACCATACCCCGCACAAATTTAACGGGCACATGTACTCATTCACGCGCGCCTGCGCCCACAGACACACACACACATGCATGCCAAAACATCCATCCAGCACATCCTTTATGAACAGTCGATATCAATATTTGCCTGTGCATTCACAGTCGTGCATTCACAGTCGTACATGTTCCGCAGGGGAATCCCCTTACACCGCGCGCACGCGCGCGCGCACACACACACACACACACACACACACACACACACACACGCTCCATTACCCTGATCTCCCCACCCCACCTCTTCAGGCCACCGTCTCCTCCCTTTTCTCTTCACTGCTCCAACCTCTCACCTCCCACGCACCTGTAACCCTACCCAATCCTCAAGTTGCATTGTTCAACACAAAGGGAGAGAGAAATCAACAGACACATACAGACATGCACTCATGCATACATGTACAGTATATCCATGTGTCTGTCCTTATCTGTGCATCTACCTATATAGTTAGAGACATGGAAATTTCCGCACGTGAGAGGTCGGTCGCTCTCCTCTCTCTTACCCCCCCCCCCCCCCTCCCCACACGCACACACACACGCGCGCACACCACATCACGCATCACACACACAGACACAAGCAAGCAAGCACGCACGCACGCAAGCACCTTCTAAACCTGTCCGCGCGCGCGCGCGCACACACACACACGCACACACACACACACACACACACACACACACACACACCACACACACACACCACACAAAACACGCACGCGTGCGCGCACACACACACCTGCAGACATATGCGCGTGCGCGCCAACACAGACACTCTCTGTGCACGTACATACAGAACAAAAAAAAAGCCGGGGGAGGGGGGGGGGGCAGGCATAGGGGAGAGAGGGGGAAGAGGAGGGAGGGTGGAAGGGGAGAAAAGGCAACAGGAGAGGTGGGAAAGTGTGGGTTTTGAAGTAAGATAGAGTGAGGAGGGGGGGAGGGGGGGGGGGGGGGGGGGGGGGGCTATACGAGAGAGATAATGATAATGATTTAGTGCAGTTTTGCGGGACTTTCTTTTTTCTCTCTCACTTGTTAACAACAGATATTGTCCAAATCCAAAACTTGTCCATTAAAAGCATTCACAATTAAGGCAGTATGATAATCCTCCGCCCGACCTTTCAGCACGTTGATCATCACCAGACAGTGGTTGCGAAGTATCACACGACCCACCACTTGCGCTTCTTCCGTTAATAATGTGGAGACAGGACCATTACGGGACCGCCCTCATCGATGATACTGGACGCACGTGATCACTTTCCAGCAAAAACAAGGAGGAAAAGAAAACCGAAAACACACACCACACACACACACACACACAACACGAAAAACTAGAGAAAAATGTGTATGGACACACGCACGCAGGCGCGGTGCGCGTGCGTGCGCGACGGCGCGCACGCGCACACACACACACACACACACACACACACACACACACACACACACACACACACCACACACAACACACGCAGTCTCTCACACCGCAGTCTCTCTCTCTCTCTCTCTCTCTCTCCCTCTCTCTCTCTCTCTCTCTCGTGCGCGCGCACACACAGACACGCATACATATACATACACAAATGCGCTCGCGTGCGCGCGTAGACGCACACACGCACGCACGCACACATTCGGACATGCCGCAGACACATACATAAACGCATTTACATAAGCAAAACTCGTTAACACACACAAACACATATTCGAACAGACGTACACACCAAATGCACGTGCGTGCTCACACAGACAGACGCACACACACGCACACGCACACTCACGCACACACACACAACACACACACACCACACACCTCTCTCTCTCTCTCTCTCTCTCTCCTCTCTCTCTCTCTCTCGCACACACACGCATACATACACATGCGCTCGCGTGCGCGCGAAGATGCAATCACGCACGCACTCGCGCACACACATAGACTTTCGCACACTCACAGACGCGCGCGCGCATGTGCGCGAACACGCACACACAATCGCAACACACACCACACACACACACACACACGCACACACACACACACACACACAACACGTGCGCGCGCGCGCGGATGCACACCGTACATGCACGCGCACACACAGTCACATGACGCGCGCACGCGCGCGCGTACACACAACACACACACACACACACACACACACACACACCTAGGCACGCTCTTTTTATTCCTGTGCTCACAGTCCGACATTGAGAGAGAGGAAGAAGAAGAAGAAAAAGAAACAATCACAGACACAAAGACAGGTACAGATGGACAGGACACGGGTAGTCGAAATATTTTCCTGTTCTTATACAAAGTGGGGGGAGGAGGGGGTGGGGGTGGGGGTGGGGAGATGATGAAGCAGAAGAAGCAACGAAAAAAAACAAGATAAACAGAAAAACAGACAGACAGACAGAGAAGAAGAGAATCCGAAACTTTCTGACAATATAGGTCGTTTCCCATCACAACATCGGAGCTCTTGCCACAGACTGGCCCAATTTGTGACTTTTTTTTTACGGATGGGGGGACGGTGGGGGTGCCACCACTTCCACGTTTTGTCGCAATTACATTTCATGCCCCCCCCCCCCCCCCCGCGCGCCCCACACACCTCTTCCCTTTCTTATCGTTTTGTCGCAATTTACGACATACCATGGCGATCTCTCAGAAAGGTTCGCCACGTTTTGTGGCAGTTGCGAGGGTGAGGTTGCATTCCGCAGTGTGACGGAGGTTGCGGCCATGTCGCGGTCAGAGGGCATGCGTGGCCCAGCGACCCTTAAATTACGCAGACAGAGGCACTTAATACTTGCATGGAACTTTTGTTTTTTGTTTTTTCTTGTTTTGTTTTTTTACCTGAATGCTTTAAGGTCCAGCTGGCCTAAGCACAGCTTGGTTAGGTTTTGATCCGCTTGGCGAGGTTTCCCATTGGTACCAGGCGAAGAATGAAAGCCTTCAACAGTAACTCGCATTGTTCTTTCTTCTGCCTTTTTCCACCGGGTTTCTCTGCGTTCTGCTCTCATTCAACGCCCTCCTTGCGCCGAAGTTGATGACGATAAATGATTGCTCGTGCGTATTCGTTGTCATGAGTGTTGTGTATCTTGCCTGAAGAACAAGAAGGTCGAAAGTCGTCGCGTTTTCTCTTGTGAATCGTTTGTTTCTTTGTATTTGGCACAGTCCTCAGAATGCTTTAGACATCTCCATTAAGGTTTTTTTTCCCACAGTTTTTTCCACAGTGTCTTAGACTCGCTGCGTTTCGAAGTGTTAAAACTTGTTAGTGAGTGGAATGAGGTCCTTGAGATCGAAAAGAGCAGAGGCTGTCGACATTTTTTTTTTCGGCTTTGACTTCTGCTAGGCAGCTGGGTTTTTAATTGCTTATCTCTCCATTACCCACCCACCTTTCGCTCCACGTGTATCGGTCAGCTACCCCTGCGTGGGGACTGGGTCGAAAGGTAGTTCTCCGAATTTTCAAGACAACCCCTGCACCCCCTAGCTTTCTCTTGCCAGTAGGTGTATGTCAGGGGTGCTGGACTATGCCGCATGTCTTCCGTGTTGGGTGGATGATCGGGATATGAAAAAAAAACTTTTTAAAGATGGCCTCTGCTACCAAATCGTCTCTTGGGCAGAAGCTAAGCAGCGGTGGTTAGCTCGCTATCTTTGGTATGTCGTATTCTGCAGATGTGACGATGGTCTCGCAATATATCAAGTACAAGATAAAACGGCCTGATGCAGATGTTGTTAGTCATGCGTCCGAGTTTACTACAGAATGGATTTGTTTTTATAAACGCAGGTTTTCACTGTGCAGTAGAAATGTGTGTGCAGTCATATGTCGTTAACACCGAGACAAAATGTTTGGCGCTCCATACCCATTTGTACATGTTTTTTCGTCGCTTGTTTTGTTGCCTGCGAATCATACTGGAAGTATGACTGTTGTGGGTAGTGTTGTTATTATAATACTTTTCCTGCCGCTGTTGTTAATTTCAAGGTTATTCTGACTTTCCTGCTTCCCCATGTGTCCCCTCTTCCCCTTTAGCTTTCATCGCCCTTCTCCTTTCCCTCTCCACTTCCCCCCTTTTCCCCATTACATGTGCTTTTGTAATGATTTTTGACAACATTATTTTTTAAATGGTCATCTTGCAGACCACCCAGCAGTCCAAAATTCCTTCTGCTTGGCGTTCTGGGACCCATAGTCCCTCCACACATCCCCACCTCTTCACACCTCGACCCCTCCAAAACCAGTGCTCATAGCAGCATTGGAGGAAAGAAGTCAGAGACGGTGGAGGAGTGGAAAAGAAGGGTCCAGCCTCCCCACTGGATCTCTGCCGATTGTCCAGTTTGCCGTAAGTAAGACCAGAGTACGAACACACACACACACACAAACACATTCTCTGTCCTACACAATAAAAACGAGGACACGGCGGTGGGAGAGAAGTAGGCTAAACCCGCCAGGGAAACGTGCATTGCTGTTAGCTTACAGCCAGCTGTGAGTGTAAGACGCCCACAAATGCGCGTGGAATCATTCAAACATGTGTTAGCCCTGATATGCTCCCCTGCGTTGGCTGGGCTATACACTTCACTAACTGATGACATTCGACATTCCTGCTGAAGGAAATTTTTTCATTGATTTTTTTTTCAAATAAACGCGCAAAAAAACTTTGTAACATGTGTGATAACTCTGACATTGCCCTGTGCCGTCTGCTGAGTTATAAAATGGCATAAAACTGTTGGGAGTGGTTGAGAGTGTGTGTGAAGGTTGAGGGTTGGGACTGGGTGAGTGTGTGTGAAGGGGTGAGGGGTTGGGACTGGGTGTGTGTGTGTGAAGGGGTGAGGGTGGAGGACTGGGGTGTGTGTGTGTGAAGGGGTGAGGGTGGAGGACTGGGTGTGTGTGAAGGGAAGAGGGTGGGGGACTGGGTGAGCGTGTGTGAAGGGGTGAGAGGTGGGGACTGGGTGAGTGTGTGTGAAGGGTGAGGGTGGGGACTGGGTGAGTGTGTGTGAAGGGGTGAGAGTGGGGGACTGGGTGAGTGTGTGTGAAGGGGTGAGGGTGGGGACTGGGTGAGTGGTGTGAAAGGGTGATGAGGGGTGGGGGATTGGGTGAGTGTGTGTGAAGGGGTGAGGGTGGGGGACTGGGTGAGTGTGTGTGAAGGGGTGAGGGTGGGGGATTGGGTGAGTGTGTGTGAAGGGGTGAGGGTGGGGGATTGGGTGAGTGTGTGTGTGAAGGGGGTGAGGGTGGGGGATTGGGTGAGTGTGTGTGAAAGGGGTGAGGGTGGGGGATTGGGTGAGTGTGTGTAAAGGGGTGAGGGTGGGGAATAGGGTGACAGTTTGTGTGTGTGCGTGTGTGTGTGTGTGTGTGTGTGGATGGGTAAGGGTGGGGACTCTGTGTGTGTGTGTGTGTGTGTGGTGAGGATCGGGATTTTATGAGTGTGTGTGAAGGGATGAGGTGGGGATTGAGTGACAGTGTGTGTGAAGGGTTGAGGGTAGGGGATTGGGTGAGTGTGTGTGTGTGTGTGTGTGTGTGTGTGTGTGTGAAAGGGTGAGAGTGAGGGAATGGGTGTGTGTGTTGAAGGGTGAGGGTGGGGACTGTGTGTGTGTGTGTGTGTGGAGGGGTGGGGGGTGGGGACTGGATGAGTGTGGGTGAAGGGGTGAGGGTGGGGGATTTGGTACAGTGTGTGTGAAGGGGTGAGGGTGGGAAACTGGGTGACAGTGTGTGTGAAGGGGTGAGGGTGGGGATTGGGTGACAGTGTGTGTGAAGGGGTGAGGGTGGGGATTGGGTGACGGTGTGTGTGAAGGGGTGAGGGTGGGGATTTGGGTGACAGTGTGTGTGAAGGGTGAGGGTGGGGATTGGGTGACAGTGTGTGTGTGAAGGGGTGAGGGTGGGGATTGGGTGACAGTGTGTGTGAAGGGTGAGGGTGGGGATTGGGTGACGGTGT
>JADBJO010003744.1:211126-216126 GCA_016801955.1 Conus betulinus
GTGATGTGGGGTGGGAACTCCATTGGAGTGTGAGTGGATGTGGGACATTAGGGTGTGTGTGAGGGGATGCGGGTGGGAACTTGATTGGAGTGCGTTTGAAAAGGTGGGGGGGAAACTTAATGGAGTGTGTGTGTGGTGTGTGTGTGAGGGAACCTGTTTGGAGTGCGTGTGAAAGGATGTGGGTGGTAACTTGAGTGTGTGAAGGGGTTTGGGTGGGAACCTAATTGGAGTGCGTGTGAAAAGATGTGGGTGGGAACTTCATTGGGATGTGTGTGGAGTGTGGGTGGGAACTGTGAATGTGTGTGAAGGGATGTGGGTAGGAACTTGGATTGTGTGTATGAAGGGGTGGGTGGGGGGACTTGATATGAGTGTGTGTGAAGGGATGCGGTTGGGAACTTCATTGGATTGTGTATGAAGTGGTGTGGGTGGGAACGTTATGTGTGTGTGAAAGGGTGTGGGTGGGAACTTTTGAGTGTGTGTGAATGGGTTGGGTGGGTGGTGGTGAACATTGACTTTGAGCGTGTGTGTGAAGGGAAGTGGTTTGGGAGGGAACTTTGAGCGTGTGTGTGAAGGGGTGTGGAGTGTGTGGAAGGGGTGCTGGAACTTTCATCGGAGTGTGTGTGTGAAGGGGTGTGGGTGGGAACTTCATTGGAGTGTGTGTGAAGGGGTGTGGGTGGGAACTTCATTGGAGTGTGTGTGAAGGGATGTGGGTGGGAACTTCATTGGAGTGTGTGTGTGAAGGGGTGTGGGTGGGAACTTCATTCATTGGAGTGTGTGTGAAGGGGTGTGGGTGGGAACTTTATTGGAGTGTGTGTGTGTGTGTGAAGGGATGTGGGTGGAACTTCATTGGAGCGTGTGTGAAGGAGTGTGGGTGAGAACTTGGAGTGTGTGTGAAGGGGTGTGGGTGGGAATTTTGGAGTGTGTGTGAGGGGTGTGGTTGGGAAATTTGGAGTGTTGTGGGTGGGGTGGGAACTTGGAGTGGAGTGTGCGTGACTGGTGTGTGGGGTGGGTGTGTGGGTGGAACTGTGTGTGTGTGTGAAGGTGTGTGGGTGGGAACTCTTGAGTGTGTGTGAGAAGGGGTGTGGGTGGGAACTCTGAGTGTGCGTGAGGTGTGTGGGTGGGAACTCTTGAGTTGTTTGTGTGAAGGGGTGTGGGTGGGGGTGGGAACTGGGTGAGTGTGTGTGTGAGAAGGGGTGTGGGTGGGAACTCTGAGTGTGTGTGAAGGGGTGTGGGTGGGAACTCTGAGTGTGTGAGAAGGGGTGTGGGTGGGAACTCTGAGTGTGTGAGAAGGGGTGTGGGTGGGAACTTAATGGAGTGTGTGTGTGAAGGTGTGTGGGTTGGAACTTGGAGTGTGTGTGAAGGGGTGTGGGTGGTAACCTCATTAGAGTGTGTGTAAAGGGATGTGGGTGGGAATTGGGAGTGTGTGTGAAGGGATGTGTGTGGGAATTTTGAGTGTGTGTGAAGGGGTGTGGGTGGGAATTTGATTGGAGTGTGTGAAGGGGTGTGGGCGGGAACTCTGAGTGTGTGTGAATGGATGTGGGGGTGGGACCTTTTTTTGGAGTGTGTGTGTGTGTGAAGGTATGTTGGTGGGAACTTGTAGTGCGTGTGAAGGGGTATGGGTGGGAACTTGGAGTGTGTGTGAGGGGTGTTGAGGTGGTAACTTCATTGGAGTGTGTGTGGAGGGAATTGGGTGGGAAACTTTATTAGAGTGTGTGTGTGTAGGGGTATGGGGTGGGAACATGGAGTGTGTGTGAAGGGGGTATGGGTGGGAACTTCATTAGAGTGTGTGTGAAGGGATGTGGGTGGGAATTTGGAGTTTGTGTGAAGTGGTGCGGGTGGGAACTTGGAGTGTCTGTGAAGGGGTGTGGATGGGAACTTCATTGGAGTGTGTGTGTGTGTGTGTGTGTGTGTGTGTGTGTGTGTGTGTGTGTGTGTGAAGGGGTGTGGGTAGGAACTTTGAGTGTGTGTGAAGGGATGTCGGAGGGAACATTGAGTGTGTGTGAAGGGGTGTGGGTGGGAACGTCATTGGAGCGCGTGTGTGAAGGAATGTGGGTGGGAACTTGGAGTGTGTCTGATGGGATGTGGGTGGGTACTTTGAGTGTATGTGAATGGATGTTGGGATTTTCACTGAGTGTGTGTGAAGAGATGCAGGTGGGAACTTGGTGTGTGTGTGTGTGTGTGTGTGTGTGTGAAAGAGTGTGGGTGGGAACTTGCTTCGAGTGTGTGTGAAGGGATGTGGATGGAAACTTGGAGTGTGTGTGAAGGGGTGTGGGTTGGAACTTCCTTGGGGGTGTGTGTGAGGGATGTGGGCGGATAGTGGAGTGTGAAATGATGCGGTTGAGGGACTTCATTCGAGTGTATGTGTAGGGATGTGTGGGTTGGAACTTCGTTGGAATGTGTGTGAAGGGGTTTGGGTGGGAACCTGATTGGAGTGCGTGTGAAGAGATGTGGGTGGTAACTTTATTGGAATGTGTGTGTGAAGGAGTGTGGGTGGGAACTGTGAATGTGTGTGAAGGGATGTGGGTAGGAACTTGGATTGTGTGTGTGTGAAGGGGTGGGGGGGGGGACTTGACACGAGTGTGTGTGAAGGGATGTGGTTGGGAACTTCATTGGATTGTGTATGAAGTGGTGTGGGTGGGAACGTTATGTGTGTGTGTGAAGGGATTTGGATGGGAACATTGTGTGTGTGTGTGTGTGTGTGTGTGTGTGTGTGTGTGTGTGTGTGTGGAGGGGTTTGGGTGGGAACATTGAGTGTGTGTGTGTGTGTGTGTGTGTGTGTGTGTGTGTGTGTGTGAAGGGTGTGTGGATGTGAACTGGAGTGTGTACGAAGGGATGTGGGTGGGAACTTCATTTGAGTGTGTGAAGGGGATATGGGTGGGAACTTCACTGAAGTGTGTGTGAAGGGATGTGGGTGGTAACTTTATTGGAGTGTGTGTGTGAAGGGGTGTGGGTGGGAACTTGATTGGAGTGTGTGTGAAGAGATATGGTTAGGAACTTCATAGGAGTGTGTGTGTGAAGGGATGTGGTTGGTAACTTGGAGTGTGTGTGAAGGGGTGTGGGTGGTAGCTTGGACTATATGTGAAGGGATGTGGGTGGGAACTCGAGTGTGTGTGTGAAGGATGTGTGGGTGGGAAGTTTATTGGAGTGTGTGTGTGTGTGTGTGTGTGTGTGTGTGTGTGTGTGTGTGTTTGAAGGGGTATGGGGGGGAACGTGGGTGTGTGTGTGTGAAGTGGGTGTGGGGGGTAACTTCATTGGTAACTTCATTGTGTGTGTGTGGAGGGATGTGGATGGGAACTTTATTGGAGTGTGTGTTTGAAGGGGTAAGGTTGGGAACTTGGAGTGTGTATGAAGGGGTATGGGTGGGAAATTCATTAGAGTGTGTGTGTGTGAAGGGATGTGGGTGGGAACTTGGAGAGTGTGTGTTAAGGGGTGTGGGTGGGAATTTGGAGTGTGTGTGAAGGGGTGTGGGTGGGAACCTGATTTGAGTGTGTGTGAAGGGGTGTGGGTGGGAACTTGGAATGTGTGTGAAGGGATCTCGGAGGGAACATTCAGTGTGTGTGAAGGGGTGTGGGTGGAAACTGTGTGTGAAAGGGTGTGGGAGGGAACTTCGTTGAGTGTGTGTGTTAAAGAATGTGGGTGGGAACTTGGGGTGTGTCTGATGGGATGTTGGTGGGTACTTTGAGTGTGTTTGAAGGGATGTGGGTGGGAACTTTGTGTGTGCATGAAAGGGTGTGGGTGGGAAACTTAAGTGTGGGTGAAGGGATGTGGGGGGATTTTCACTGGAGTGTGTATGTGAAGAGACGTAAGTGGGAGCTTGGAGTGTGTGTGTGTGTGTGTGTGAAAGAGTATGGGGTGGGAATTTCATTGGAGTGTGTGTGAAGGGATGTGGATGGGAACTTGGAGTGTGTGTGAAGGGGTGTGGGTTGGAACTTGGAGTGTGTTGAAGGGTTTCTGTTGGAACTTTAAATGTTTGCGAAGGAATGTGAGTGGAAACTTCATAGGAGTGTGTGAAGGGATGTGGGTGGGAACATTCATTGGAGTGTGGTTAGGGGTTGGTGGGAATTCGGAGCGTGTGTGAAGGGGTGTGGGTGGGAATTTGGAGTGTGTGTCAAGGGGTGTGGGTGGGAAATTTGGAGTGTGTGTCAAGGGGTGTGGGTGGAAACTTTATTGGAGTGTGTGTGAAGGGATGTGGGTGGGAACTTTATTGGAGTGTGTGTGAAGGGATGTGGTTGGGGACTTCGAGTGTATGTGAAGGGGTGTGGGTATTAATTTAAAGTTTAGTGAAGGGATGAAGCGGATAAGAAAAATGATAGACAAATAAATAAATAGATGAACGAATAGGGGGAAAAAAGTAACTGAACGCAATTAGTAAAACTCTCTCAAATCTGCTGCTTTTTTTTTTTTTTTGCCCGTCTGCCACGGCTGATCGTAGAGAAGCAGTGTTGTGCTACAACAAACAGACCACTTCTTTTACATCGACTCGTTTTTTTTTTTTTTTTTTTTGTGTTTTTTGTTTTTTGTTTTTTTTCTTTTTCCCAGATGAAGAAGTTCCGTGGTGAGTTCCATGTGCTCTACCGCTGCTGCGAATTGCAGAGTGTGGGACTTACATGATGTCAGACATACACACTTTTCAGTAAACTCGACGCAAGCTCGTGTTCAGACACGTTCTGCCAGATGTGTTTTGAGTTTTTTTGAAAGCGAAAACGGGTGTCCTCTTTTTTTTTTTTTTTAGAGCTAATTCCGACGGATGGAAAAATGTGGGTTGCTTTTTTTCCTTTTTTTTGAACAACTGTGTAACAAATTGACGAGGAGGCAGCTCAGTGACATGGCCCCTCGTGGTCAGCTGGGCTATAAATACCATGAACTAAACCACTCGTCCAGCGTTGTGACCGGGTTTATCCTTTTCAAGTCCGGAACTGTGCTGATCCCAGTTTCAGACCAGTCTTGTCCACTTCCTGAATAATCATCCGCAGGAATCCGGTCAAGGGAAACAAACATAC
>JADBJO010003744.1:221126-230473 GCA_016801955.1 Conus betulinus
GTGCACCGGACACACAGCATGAAGCAGTACATCATATTGAAGGATTTCCTTTTAGACTTCCCTTCCCCCCTTCACCCCCTCCCTTAACTCTACAACGAACCCGAATCAGAGACTTGCTCATGTAGGTGTGAAAAACTAACATTTCTCATCATTCGCGTCTCTTTTTTTATACGTATATCATAGCTCCTCATTTGTGCTGATTCTGTTGTAAAGCCTCTGACAGTTGGCACGAGCCGAATGCTACGTTTGATCGTTTAGGAAGTGCACATCAGTGGCGGAGCCGGATATCAGTTGAAATCCAAATTGTCTAGGTGAAGGCGCACACGGCTTTGGCTTTCTTATTCAAGGTGGGGGGGGGGGGGGGGGGGGGGGGGGGGGGGGGGATAACGAGCGAACCACAAGTAAGTTCTTAGAGTATAGATTGAATCATCGTGTCTAGGATACATTCGTGGTCCTAGTTTGTGGGGTTTTTTTTTTAACTCTAAAAAATTCTATGCTCTTGGTGGTGTCAGTGACGCGAAGGGAGAAATCATAATAAGTGGTGTGAGTATTCATTAGATAAAACAGAAAAAAGAGGGATTTTAAGCAGTCATGAGTTCGGGGGGTAAAAGATATAGTGTGATGGAAATCGGTTGCTTTTACGCACGTACACACATGCGCGCGCGCACATACACACACACACACACACACACACACACACACACAGAACACGAGCCAAACAAACACAACAGACGACCTAACACACTGAAAGGTTTAATTCTTTGTCTCTGATGGTCTGCTTCATCAACGAAAACGCCACCAACAACGCCAGCGGTCTCCGATGACAACGCCGTCGCCATTGGTTACTTCAACCGCTCCGCCAGTTCCAAAACCACAGTCAGGACCGACTCCAACGCCACAGCAAGTCTCACACTGCCTACACCTCCATGATAAACATAACGACAGATAGCTTCACCATCACTGTCGCCGTCATCACCACGGTGCAATCGCGTGAGAGCATTTATTTGACAGTGCGTTTGTGTTCGTGTGTGTAGGTGTTATTGTGCGCAGTGTGTGCGCTCTTGAGCGCATGCGTGTGTTTGCGTGTGTGAGTATGAAGCTGAGAGTGCGCGTGCCTTTATCGAAAGTGCATTGTCTAGTTTTGAATCGTTACGTAACGAGGCTAACACGATTGACTGTTGAATGTTGCGCACGTTAAAACTGATGGTAACGATATACACAATTTTCTTTTTAAAAGACGGACGGTCTCTTTCTAAAAGATGCCAAGACACGACTTTTTTCAGGTCAGGGCACAGGAAGTTCTAGGCTTCTCAGCGATTTTCTTTACATATTTCGAGAAAAATTCCACTCTATTGTGGCAGAAATCAGACACGTATATGTGCGCGCGCGCGCACGCACGCACGCACGCATGCACGCACACACACACATGCGCGCGCGCGCGCGCATACACACATAGCCGAACATTCAAACAAAAACAAACAAACCCGACTTAGTACATACAGTTTGTACAGTAAAAACTTTGTCTCTGGTGTGTGTTTGCTTTTTTTTTCAATCGACGTCAGCGCCGTCACCATTGGTTACGCCAACGGCACTGCCAGTTCCAACACTCCAGTCGTCACTAGCACCAACGCCAGAGCACATGTCAACCCTGCCAACAACTCCATGAGAAACATCACAACAAATGTCTGCTTTATCACCGTCATATATGTACACGGGAAAATTCCACACTGTTGTGGAAGAAAATCAAATGCGTGCGCGCACACACACACGCGCACACACACACACACACACCACACACACACACACACACACACACACACACACACACACACACACACACACACACACACACATACTAACACACACACACACACACACACACACACACACACACACACACACACACAATCAAACAAAACCGGTATCAGACACACAGAAAACGATTGACCATAAAATGTTGTGCACAATGAAGCTGATAGCAATAATATTCACAATTTTGTTATAAAAGACAGACTGGTCCCTTTCGAAAAACGTACATTTTTTGTAAACACTTACCAAAATACAATTTTCTCAGGCAGGCACAGGAGGTTCTAGGCTTATTACCGATTTTCTTGATATATTTAGAGAAAAATTCCACTCTATTGTGGATATTTAGAGAAAAATTCCACTCTATTTTGACAGAAATCAAACGTGTTCACATAAACACACACACACACACACACACACACACACACACACACACACACATGCATACATACACACACACACACACACACACACACACACACACACACACAGCCAAACAACCAAACAAAACCGACTAAGTACATACAGATTGTACAATGAAAACTATGTCTCTTCTATTTTTTTTTTTTTTTGTTTTTGTTTTTCAGTCGACGACAACGCCACCACCATTGGCTACGTCAACAGTACCACCAGTTCCAAAACCACAGTCACGACCGACTCCAACGCCGAAGCTAGTGTCAACTCTGCCGAAAACTCCATGACAACCGTCTCAACAAATGTCTTCGCTATCACCGTTATCGCCGTCGCGTATGTAGGTGTTACTGTGAACTGCGTGTGCACTTGAACACGTGCGTGTGTTTGCGTGTTTTGAGTATGAAGTTGTGAATGCGCCTGCCTTTATCAAAGCTGAATTGTCGTCTTTGTATCTTTACGTAAGAGGCAGAAACGATTGACCGTTAAAATGTTGTGCACGATAAAACTGAATGTAATGATATTCACAGTGTTTTTTGTTTTTTTTTGTTTGTTTGTTTGTTGTTTTTTGAAAGTCTGTACCTTTCTAACGAAAAGAAAACACAAAAAAGCCGTGTCTATTTTTGTACGTATTTGCTGAGATAAACCCCATCAGTTGAGGGTAAAGGATGTTCTAGACCTCTAATCTTCACAGCGGTTTTCTTTATATATTTAGAAGAGAAATTCCAAAACTATTGTGGCAGAAATCAAACGCATACACAATGCACACACACACACACACACACACACACACACACACACACACACACACACACGCACGCACGCGCGCACACACACACACACACACACACACACACACACACACACACACACACACACACATGCACACAAGCACACGTGCACGCACATACGCACGCACAGACACACACACACACACACACACACACACACACACACACACATACCACACACACACATGTTGTATTATTAACGGTGATTTTTAATCCTTTTTGTCTGGTGTGTTCAGGACCATCGTCGACCCCTTTGCAAGTGCTCGCCTTCGTCGAAGCGATCGTTCAGACTGCAGTGACCCCCCTGACCTCTGTATCAGCACCACTTTCACACCATCACCGCGGCCCGATAGTTTTGCCATTTTTAGTCATACAGTGGTCAGTTTCAGGAGGGCTACGGAGAAGTGTACTGTAATTCTTACACGCATTGAAATCGGCAGTTTGTGTTTCGGCACCTTGAAAACGTATGCGTTTCTTTCTGGACTCCAAAATTCGCTTTTTAAAAGCACATATCAAAGTATGCGAGTACCTGTGTACCGATACTTACTACCTGCATTAACTGCTAGCTGAAAAATGCCATTATTGAAACGTGTTTTCATACCATATCAGTATTCAGTACAAAATACGAAAAAGTGACTTTATAAACGAAACAGCAAAATAACAGATCTCGTCTTAGAGAGTAAGGTAAACGGTGTAGTACAAAGATGAAAAATCAGAATGCGTTTTTTTTTTTTTTTTTTTTTTTTTTTTTTGATTGTCAGTCAGTATCGTTACACTTCTGTTTTGTACCAGTGCAAATTATGGTGGTGGCTTTCTCAAGTCTTGCGTTGTTAATGATCACAGAACATGTTTTTGTGTGTGTGATGGATGGTTTCAAACCAAGACAGGAACGCTTTTTGTCACCAGCTGGAGCCTAACGTTCAATTACACAAAGTCGGTCTTTCGGCACATTTAGTTTGTTTGCTAGTCCATCGCACCATCTTCGTCAAGCCGTGTTCATCACCCGGAAATGTTTTGCATAATTTTGTGCCCCATTCACAATATGAACGTCAGTTTCTGCCCAGTGCTTAACCCCCATGCCCGTTATTTATTTTCTTTTCCGCTTCATCAATAATCCTGCTCAGCTGCGGTCTCGCAGAACGTCACTTTTTCAGTTTTCGATACTTTTTTGTCACTTTTTAACTGAAAACCTTCGGAAAATCTCGCTGTTCCAGAGTACTTAAACAAAACTCGCCGATCCGAAGAGCACCTATGCAACAATCTCGCCATCCAGGGAACACCTAAACCGAAACTCGATGATCCGGAGAGTACCTAAACAAATTTGCCAGTCCAGATAGTACCTAAACAAAATCTTGCTTGTTGTAAAAGTACTTAAACACATTTTCACCGATCAGATAGTACCTAAACAAAATTTCACCAATCCGAAGCGTTCTCCGAAAAGTATCTAAGCAAAATCTCGCCAATCCAAGTAATACCTACACAAAATATTTCGCCGATCCGGAGAGTACTCGGACAAAAATCTTACCAATCCAAAGAGTACCTAAACCGAAACTCGATGATCCGGAGAGTACCTAAACAAATTTTGCCAGTCCAGATAGTACCTAAACAAAATCTTGCTTGTTGTAAAAGTACTTAAACAAATTTTCACCAATCAGATTAGTACCTAAACAAAATTTCACCAATCCGAAGCGTTCTCCGAAAAGTATCAAAGCAAAATCTCGCCAATCCAAGTAATACCTACACAAAATATTTCGCCGATCCGAGAGTACTCGGACAAAATCTTACCAATCCAAAGAGTAGTACCTAAACAAAACCTGTCCAATGTGGAGACTACCTCAATAGAGTCTAGCCGATCAGGACGCTACCAGAACATTTTCCCTATATGGAGTGTACTTAAATCTGGCCAATTCGGGCTGTACTTTAAAAAATCTGGCCAGTCCAAAGAATACCGAAACAAAAACGCCAATCCGGAGAGTATCTAAACAAAATCTTGCCAGTATGGAGAGTACTTGACCAAAATAACGCCAATCCGAAGAGTACCTGAGCAAAATCTTGCCAGTCCACAGGTTAGCTGAACAAATCTCGCCAATCCGAAGAGTTTCGTGCCAAATTCTCAGCAATCCAAAGTGTACCTCGACAGAATCTCGCCAATCCGAAGAGTACCTAAGCAAAATCTCGGATTAAAAAAAAAGTCAACGATACCAAGAGTACTTAAAAAAAAAAAAAAAAAAAAAAAAAAAAACCTCGCCAATCCTGACAATACCCAAACTAAAGCATGCCGGCCTGGGGAGTACCAAAACAAAAACTTCCCAATTTGGACAGTACCTGAACAAAATACAGCCAATCTTAACAGTACCTAAACAAAATCTCGCCAATCGTAGAGAACCTGAACAAAATCTCGCCAACCCGATATGTGCTTACATCTCGCCAATTCCGAGCGTGCCTAAACAAAATCTGACCAATCCTGAGAGTACAAATCTCGCCAATCTGAAGAGTTCCCAGATAAAATCTCGCCAACCCGAATAGTACCAAAACAAAATTCACCAATTCAAAGAGTACCTAAACAAACCACGCCAATCCAAAGAGTACCTAAACAAAACCTCGCCAAAGCAGAGAATACCTAAACAAACTCTTGCCAATCCAATAATACAAGAACAAAGTCTCGCCTATCCAAAGAATATGTAAACAAAAACTAGCCAATCCGGAATTTATTAAAATCTCGCCGATTGGAACTGTACCTACACAAAATCTCACAAACCGAATCATACCTAAACAAATTATCGCCAATCTGCATGCCAATCCGAAGAGCACCTAAAGGAAATATCGCCAATCCCGAGAGTAGCTAAACAAAATCTTGGTAATCTAGAGAATATCTATATTAGATTTTCACCAATCTAGAGGATGCCTAAAAGAAAACCTTGCCAATCCAGAGAATCCCTTTAAAGGAATGCTGCCAAACCAAAGAGAACCTGAACAAAACCTTGCCAAACCAGAGTAAGGAAACACAAATGTCACCAAACCGAAGAGTACTGATAAGAAACCTTGCCAATCTGGAGAGTAAATAAACAAAATTTCACCAAACCGAAGAGTGCGTAAACAAAGCCTTGCCAATCCGGAGAATAAATAAACAGAAACTCGCCAATCCGGAGAGTACCTCAACACAAACCTTGCCAATCTAGAGAGTAAGTAAACACAATATCGCCAGTCCGGAGAGTACCTCAACAAAACCTTGCCAATCTAGAGAGTAAGTAAACACAATATCGCCAGTCCGGAGAGTACCTCAACAAAACATTGCCAATCTAGAGAGTAAGTAAAAACAGTCTCGCCAGTCTGGAGAGTACCTAAACAAAATCTCACCAATCTGAAGAGTACCAAACAAAATTTCACCGATCTGGAGAGTTTCAAAACAAAATACTGCCAATGTGGAGATTACCTGATCAGAATCTTGGCAGATTGAAGAGTACATAAACAAAATCCCACCAAATTGGAGAATACCTAAACACACTCTCGCCATTTTGGAGAGTACCCAAACGAAATCTTCTCAATCCTACATATAACAAAATCTTAACAATCTGGATAGTACCTGAACAAAATGTCGCCAATCCTAAGAGAATCTAAACATTTTGCCAATCCGAAGAATACCTAAACAAAACCCCGCCAACGTGGAGACTACTGAACAAAATCTCGCCAATTGGGCGAGTAGCTAAACAAAACCTTACCAGTCCAGAGAGCACTTCAACAAAATCTGGCCAATTAAAAGAGTACCTACACAAAATCTGGCCAATCCGAAGAGTACCTAAACAAAATCTTGGCAGTCCAGAGAGTACCTAAACAAAAGTTCGTCAATCGGAAAAGTAGTTGAATAAAAGTTCGCCGATCCGGAGAATACCTAATCAAAAACCCGCCAATCTGAAGAGTTCCTAAACAAAATCTTGACAATTTCGAGATTACGTATTCAAAATCTCAGCTATCCAAAGAGTCATTAAACAAAAGCTTGGCTTTCCAAAAGAGGACCTAAACCAAATCTCGCCAACCTGGAGACTTCCTAAATGAAATCTTTCCAATCCGAAGAGTTCCTGAACAAAATCATGCCAATCCAAAGAGGATCTAAAAAAACTGAAGAGCACCAAAACAAAATCTCGCCAATCCGTAGAGCACCAAAACAAAATCACGCCAATCCACAAAATATCTAAAGAAAATCTGGCCAATTCGTAGAGTACGATGAGAGAAACACTCGCCAATCCAAAGACGACCTAAACAAACCAAAGAGTATCTAAACAAAATCTCGCCAATCCGTAGGGTTCCAAAACAAAATCACGCCAATTCGGAATGTTCTTAAACAAAATTTTGCCAACATGGAGAGTACCTAAACAAAATCTGGCCAATCTGAAGAGTATACATAAACAAAATTCCATCACCTTCGAGAATACCTAACAACACCTCGCCAATTAGGAGAGTACCTAAACAAAATCTGACGAGTCTGAAGAGTACCTAGACAAAATCACACCAAATCGGAGAGTACCTAAACAAAACCCCATCAAGTTGAAGAGTACATAAAACAAAATCCCTCTTAATGGAAAGTACCTAAACAAAATCACGCCAGTCCCAAGATTAACTTAACAAAACTCGCCAATCCAAAGATTACCTAAACAAAATCTGACCAATCGGAAGAGTACCTAGCCAAAATCACACCAAATTGAAGAGTACCTGAACAAAATCCCACTAAATTGGAAAGTAACAAAACAAAATCTCGTCTGTTCAAAGATTTACTTAACAGAACTCGCCAATCCAAAGATTGCCTAACAAAATCTTGCCAAACCGAAGTGTATCTAAACAAAAAGTCTTTCCAATCTGGAGAGTACCCACACAAAATCTGGCCATTCTGAAGAATAAGTAAACACAATCTCGCCAATCCGAAGAGTACCTAAACACAATATTGTCAGTCTGAACAAAACCTAAACAAAAGTTCGCTGATCTGGAGAATACCCAGTCGAAAACTCGCTAATCCGAAGAGCACCAAAACAAAAGCTTGCCAGCCCGGAGACTTGTGTAATCAAAATCTCGCCTATCCAAAGAGTCCCTAAACAACATCTCGGCAATCCGAAGAGGACCTAAACTAAATCTTCTCCATCCAGAGAATGCCTAAACAAAACCATGCTAATTCGAAGAGTCCCTAAAAAAAGTCTCGCCAAACCAAAGAGGACCTAAACAAACCAAAGAGTACCTAAACAAAATCTCGCCAATCCGTATAGCACCAAAACACAATCATGCCAATCCGGATTTGACTTAAACAAAAGCTCGCCAGTCTGTAGACTGACAAAACAAAACCTCGCCAATTCGAAGAGTACCTAAAACAAAATTTCGCCAAACCGAAGAGTATCAAAAAATCTTCCCTATTTGGAGAGTGCCCATACAAAATGTGGCCAATCTGAAGATTACCTGAACAAAATCTCGCCCAATCTGAAGAACACTTGAACAAAATATCGCCCAGCCAAAGAATACCTAAACAAAATCTCGTCAATCCGAACAAAGCCTAAACAAAAAATCGCCAATCTGGAGAATATCTAAACGAAAAACTCGCCAATCCGAAGAATACCTAAACAAAATCTTGCCAATCTGGAGAGTACGTAATCAAAATATCGCCTATCCCAAAGAGTCACTAAACAAAATCTCAGGAATCCGAATAGGACCTAAACTTTTTTTTTTTTTTTTTACAGATGTGGAGACTGTCATAACAAAATCTGGCCAATCCGAAGAGGACCTAAACAAAACCTCGCCAATCCAAAGAGAACCTGAAGTAAATCTTGCCAACTTGAAGACTGAATAGACAAAATCTCGCCAATCTGAAGAGTCCCTTAACAAAATCTCGCCAATCTGAAGAGGACCTAAAAACAAATCAAAGGTGTACCTAAACAAAATATCCCCAGTCCATAGAACACCTAAACAAAACCACGCCAATCCGGATAGTACGTAAACAAAATCTCGCCAATCCGTAAAGTGCCAAAACAAAATCTTGCCAACCCAAACAGGACCTAAACAAACCGAAGAGTTATTTAACAAAATCTCACCAATCCGTAGAGTACCAAAGCAAAATCACGCCAATCTGGGACGTACTTGAACAAAACCTGGCCAATCCGTGGAGTGTCAAAACAAAATCTCGCCAATCCGAATGGTACCTAAACAAAAATCTCGCCTATCCGAAGGGTGCCTAAACAAAAACTCGCTAACCTTGGGAATATCTAAATTAAAAACCTGCCAGTCCAGAGAGTACTTAATCAAAATGTTGCCAATCTGGAGAATACCTAAAAATCTGGCCAATCTGGAGACTGCCTTAACAAA
>JADBJO010003745.1:0-27500 GCA_016801955.1 Conus betulinus
GACTTTGGATGCATCCTACCTTGCTTTGATAAACTAAGTTTCTAAGGTAAACTAAGAATAGTACTACAAAAATTCTGAAAACTTTCAAGAGAATAGATCGTAACTCAGCTCAAATACCCTTTGGCTCCCAAGTTACTCCAGTTTTGTGGTATGGAGCAGAGGTATGGGGCACTGAGAGGTTTAAGCAGATAGAGCGTGTTCATCTATATGCGTGTGAACGTTTGCTTCATCATACTGATAAAACTCCAAATGATGTGATCTATGGCGAGTTCGGCAGGTATCCCTTATGATTCTGTTTCAAGATGTCTTAAATACTGGTTTCGTTCATTGACACAACCAGATCATCTTTTTTCTAAGAAATGTTATAATGTGCTTTTAATGATACATGAGCGTAGAACTCACACTTGGGTCACAAAAATTCAAACTGGTGTGAGAATGGGTTTAAGCAAGTGTGGCTGGTTGTTGATTAAAGGCTGCGTAGTTCTTTTTGTTTCCGACAGCATGACCACTTGGAAACTAGTGGCAGATTCTCTGTGTACAAACAATATAAAGACATATTTTGGAAGAGAGAAATACATGGATGTCCAATGGATGACAACATACCGCAGTGTACTTGCCCAGTTCAGGCTGGAAGTATCACAGATTAATGTTCATAGATACCGTTATCAAAACAAAAACAAAAAAATACGGGGAACTGGGATTTGTCCCTTTTTTGTAGTGACAACTTGAAATAGATATTCACTTCATTTTTGAATGCCCACGATACAACGGTTATAGGCTAAAGTATCTGGAAAATATTGTCTATGGCGATTCTGCAGGGAGTAGCAGTTTAGCTTGTCTAAAATTGTCCGAGGAAAATATTCTCGATTTTTTTTTTTTTTTAGTTCTTAATTCTTCGCATTTAAGCTCCGACTTCAAATTGTTTTGTTTCAAATTGTTTAAAACAACGAAAACAGATAAATATTGTGACGATCGTATAGGATGTTCAAACTCTGAGGAATCATGATAATTTCTCAAGTTGTGTACACTATTTGCATGTACACCTCTCTCTCTCTCTCTCTCTCTCTCTCTCTCTCTCTCTCTCTCTCTCTCTCTCTCTCTGCGTGCCTGTGTGTGTGCGTGCCTGTGCGTGTGCGTGCATATGCGTGCGTGCTTGTGTGTGTGTGTGTGTGTGTGTGTGTGTGTGGTGTGTGTGTGTGTGTGTGTGTGTGTGTGTGTGTGTGTATACGCGCGCGCACGCGACGAATCCAGTATTCCTTGCCAGCTCCCCCAACTGAAAGGGGCTATGGCCTATTCAATAAACGTGTGTCCGTCTCTCTCTCTCTGTCTCTGTGTGTCTCTCTCTCTCTCTCTCTCTCTCTCTCTCTCTCTCTCTCTGTATAAATCACTGTCTTTTTCACAGAGTTTACAGTTGGAATATTACATATGCAGATTCTTTTGCATGGCATGCTGTATTATGTATGTACGTTCTAATACGCTTTATAAAATCTCTCTCTCTCTCTCTCTCTCTCTCTCTCTCTCTCTCTCTCTCTCTCTGTCTCTCTCCTGTCTCTGTGTGTGTGTGTGGGTGTGTGGTGTGTGTGTGTGTGTGTGTGTGTGTGTGTGTACATCGCTCATGCGCGCAGAGGAGTGTGGTGTGTGTGTGTGTGTGGTGTGTGTGTGTGCGTGGTGTGTGTGTGTGTGTTGTGTGTGTGTGTGTGTGTGTGTGTGTGTGTGTGTGCGTGTGTGTGCTCCGAAAACCAGCAATGGATAAAGGGCTGTTACTCCTATCAGAGCTTTATTCCATTCGCCAACGCTTCTTTCCCCTTAAAAAGCTCGTGCTATTTCGTGCATTTTAACTTGGATTGTTTTTCTTAAAATGAATTACTACAATGGATGTACAGCCACGCTCATGTGCGTGCACACACACACACACACACACACACACACACACACACACACCACACACACACACACACACTATTATCAGAACGGTGTTGGTTCTCCCACTGTGGACGGCTGTGATAGTTTTACTCTGTTGTTTGCTGCCTGTTGTTGATCCAGCCCACCTGTCACTACAGGGGATTCAAGTCGAGCAGCTGTTGTTTCACATCATCCTATCTTGCTTTGATAATCCGTCAAAGATTCTCTTGATACGTCAACAGGGCTTGTGTTTCTCCCCAGTTATTTATATAGAATGATAGCCTCTCCATTTCCCAACTGAACAAACTGTAGGAACTCCGTCCTTGTTAAGGATACAGCTTATGTTCTTTGGGGCAAAAGAAAATGAAAATACTTGTTTATCAAAAAAAAAAAAAAAAGCCCACACACCATATATCAGTCTATCATGAAGGCAGTCTGCCAGGCTGTTTGTTTACAGGCTCAAAACTGCAGGATGTGGGAAAGGGAGCAGAGAGGGGTGAGAGATAGTAGTGCTGCTGACGTAATTAGTTGGATAAGCTGAAAATGAAAACCGTCGGCATTTGCTGAAAATGCTTACGAAGCTGAAATAGAATCTTAAATAAAGAAAGCGGGGATAAAGAAAGACAGCTGAAATGAAAGAGCACACAGTCAAGTTTCTGCCGTTAATGGATGTCAGCTGGAGAGCACTGCTCAGACTTCATGGCCAACTCTGCAGGTGTGTCGGCCACGGTGACTCTGGGATATTATGGTAGGAATCGTAGTGCACGTTCTTTTTTTTCTGTCCCATCTTCAGTGTCAGCTCAGTGACAGTGCACCCATGCCGCTCATTTCGACACCCGTCCACAGACTCGGCCCGCCGCAGCCCCGGCACTGGCCATCTACAGGGCGCAGACAATATCAAGAGGCATCCCACCGGAGGAGACACTGCACTGCTGCCGAGTCACTTCGGTGGTATTCAATGGTGCCCTGGTCTGATCCAACATACGCAGGACACCACCTACTAAGCCCCCTACTGACGACAATAATTGCTTAATCGAGAGCCGGCCACAGATGTGTAAAGAACATCGAAACTGAGGTCACCATAAGAGCATGGCAAGCAGGGCCACAGAACTTGAGACTTTTTGTTTTAATGCTAATCGATGAGAGTGATGAAGATGATGCCACGGATTTCAATTCCGGTCTGAAACTGCATGACAGGGCTGCACTCCACGTTTGATAATACATCCCGGCGTCAACCAGGCCCAAGGGATACAGATACCTGCAGTGTTGGTCAGGAAATTTGATCAACATGTCAGAGACGCATTCATTAAGTGGATGAGACTCGACTGTGTGGCCCCAGTTTTTTCCAGTTGAGCCGGTAGCAAAGTCAGCTGTGGGTAGGAGCCGGTCGGGGCAGAATTTCGTGCCTATCCCTCGGCTCGGCTCTAGCGATGATCTGAGCTTTAACTTATTCTCCACGTGAAAGTTTGTGGTCGGTATTGGGCGAAGTCGCTGGTATCGGCAAATCACGGGTATTGTCGCTATATGGCGGCGCCCTCCGTTGGGCGACGCTCATCCTGCTGGATGTGCTCGTTGCCCTTTTTTCGGGGGCCACGGTCTGCTGCTAAATAATTATTGTTAACAGAGGACCAAGTACGTGGTGTCATGCGAAATTTAGATCACCAGTGAAAATGACGTATTATATCCGCAGCGATGCGGTGCCTGCTCTCATGGGTTACCGTATTCCGACCTGCCATGTATTGCTCTTGGTAGATAGCACGTGCAAGGACTGTTACAGGACAGAGCTGTAAAAGACCCGTATTTGAATGACCGGAACGGACGGCATGGCATGGGACGGGGGGGGGGGGGGGGGGGGGGGGGGAGAAAGGACTGTGGTGGTGGGAGTGTGAGGTTGTGGGCAGGTGTGAGGTTGGGGCAGGGTGGGGGGGGGGGGGGGGGGGGGGGAGAAAGGAAAGGACAAGGAAGAAAAATGATTATCATGTTTCTTTGCTGTCCTCCAGATAGACATGACAAGATAACGTATGTCTCATAATCGATAGGTTGATTGTTTTTTACCCCTAGACATCTCCCTAAAGAACAGAATCAACACACACACACACACACACACACACACACACAATGACGTCACAAAATGGCCGATTGAGACGACGGTCTTGAATGATGTCGTGGATCTGTGTATAGTTCAATGTTTGGTGATGTAGAATGTTTCCTTGGCTAAAAAGAAGTAAGTTATTTCGATCATGAACCCGTAACTCTGTCATACTTTGACAAGATTTTGATTTTTCGGCCGACAGTTATGCATTTTACATCAACTATGGCGTAGATCTATATAGATCTGTATATAGTTTAATGTTTGGTGATGCGCGATGTTTCCTTGGTTAAATGGAGCTAAGTTATATTGATGATCAACCCGTAACTGTGTCATGTTATTCATGGACAATATTTTCATATTTCGGCTTCGAATTGTGGTGATTTTGCACAGTGTCGGCATAGGCACTTAATGTTTGACAATGTAAGAATGCAACTACGCTGGATCTACGACTGTCGGTTTTCAGAATTTTCTATTTTCAAATTTCGGTCGCCTGTGTATCATGTGAACGCTGTTGACGATGACACCGCATAAGACCAGCAATCGAATGAGATCCCCTCCCCCCCCCCCCCCCCCCCCACCCCCCCCCCCCCCACCCCCACCCGTACATGTATGACGGAGAACTCCGCGCGTGCCATCATTGAGTGGCACATCTTTCGGTTGTCCAACCATAGGCTCATGATGGTGAATCGACGAAAAATTTAAACCCACTCTTGATCGTTTTCAAAAGCATTTTTAATGTAGAGGAAATGAACTCGGAATAGCTCAGTTGTTAAAAGCGCCAGACACGTAATCCTGGTGATTCTGGGGTTGTCGGTTTGAATCTCCACCGGGCCGTTTCGGTACAGGCGGATTTTTCTCTCTGATCAAGTTGCAAAGTGAGACGACTCCAGGCGGAAATCTATACAAATCGTAAATATATGTTAGCGAACCGCCCAGACAAATGTGGACAAACGAGTCACAAGACAAAACACAACGCGTTTCGACCTCTTAGGTCTTCATTCAACGCCTTCTTCCTTGAACTGAACTCTGAAGCGATCAAAGCTAAGTGAATTTTCGTTGTTCTATTCGTTTGTGTCTTACCTGAAAAAGACCTAAGAGGTCGAAACGCGTTGTGTTTTGTCTTGTGACTCGTTTGTCCACGTTTCTCTGGGCGGTTCGCTAACATTTATTTAAGATTTTCTCTCAGAGTTAACATTGGTTCTGACTCCATTTCCCAAACAGTCCGAATGAGACTATAAACCGAGGTTCCGTGTGTGTAACATACACATAACATCTTGCACACACACATAAATCTCATCACCAACTTTCGGAAGAGAAGACTAGTTTGGCTGTTGGTATGGATAAATGAAAGAATTAAGGAAGTAAGGAAACTGAGTGAACAATAGTGACAAGATGACACGGGAAACGACTGAATGAAGTGCCGGCAGGCAGCTCTTCAGTCGGCACTTCCAAGGTAGGCAGCCCGTTATGTACACGAGAGTGTGAATTATCACCGCCCAGAACGTTTGGCAACGTGCTTAATAAACGCTATGCTATTATTATTACTATTACTATTATTATCATTATTATTGTTATACTTACTATTATTATCATTATTATTGTTATACCTGCTTATCTGGTGTAATGCGCTGCCGTACAGTTAATCCGCTATTTCAAACACGTGTATTAGGATGGAATTGTTTGACTATGATGAAAACTACCATATTCTTTCTTTATCATCGGGAAGAATATTCGAGGTCAAACCACTTCTGATAAAAACTGTTTTGTGTATTTATTCCGGCGATCCTGCATCTGAACTTATCACTTCCAAGTCCAGCACATCTACTAGTACTCTTCTATGCTAGGGAAAAAGGACTGCATTCAATGGGATACAGATGAACGTGAAGTCATCCGACATGTCATTCAGACCTACCAAAGAAACGGTGACCATATCACTCTGACAAAACACTGCTGAACTCACCGGTGGTCTTCCTGGGCTCTGTCTCCTATGATGTTCAGCTACAAACACCAGCGATGCCAGTTACAGCAATGAAAATGTCAGTGTACGTTGAAGACTCTTCTACCCATGCATGCTCAGTATAACCACTACACGTAACCCATGAAACAATTTTGCCCACAGGTTCTCCTCCCTCCTACCTCACAATTCAGCGGTAAAGAATCTTCTTCTGCACACACTGACATGTTCTCTGAGTCAGAAACAGGGCATCCTGCCATTTCAGAAACTAAGTTATCTGGAACGGATTCTGACCAGTCAGCCTTTGTGGAGCAGTTTCCTCCTCCCACACTCCACGTCCCCTCCACTTCTCAGCGGGTTATGAAGTTGGGCCGTCCACAAGTTCACAAGCTCCGCGAACGTACCCTTTGTTTTACCGCCAGACAGAAAAAGTCTTCAGCCGAAACATTATCACTGGCCTACTATACTGGGAGATTCCAGCAACTGCAAGAGGCTGTTTCAGATCCCCAGCTCTCTCTTTCTGGCATTCAGACATCAGTGTCTGAACAGATGGCCTCTAACTTTGACATTCTCCAGTCCCTTGTTCATTCTCTTGAGGCAAGAGTTTGTGACCTGGACAAACAAGTCAGCACATTAAGTAGAGAGAACCATTCGTTTAAAAACTCAGCTGAGTACTATCTGTAGCGATGTTAAATAAAAATTGTAACCAACCAGATCATGCGACACCAGTACACAATGTGCAGGTGACGACACAGCTCTCAAAAATACTCCTATTGATGTGATCTCCACTACCCTCTACAGCAAGTCACCGAGGCTCCACGAACATCCTGAAAGACCTCACATGGAACATGTACCCAGCAAAAAACCAGTCGACCATCATCAACAGGGAGATTCTCAGCGACCAACCGTGAACGACCATGAAGAAAGGCACAATCTCCCAGCTCCTGAATGTAAGCCTCTGTCTACCCGCGGACAAGAAGACAGCCGGTGTCCTCAAGAAGACGGTGTTGTGTATTCAGTCCAGACCTCCAATCGATTCAGCCCCCTCTCACAATTCAGGCTGATGCTTTTAGCCAACATCAGACCTCGGACAACATTCAATTGAGGTAGAGGTACCGATCGCCCTTATGCAAATCATCCCGAATGAACACTGCTGCCGCGATATTTTTGTCCACTCGCTCTGTATGTGACGGAATCAGAGTTCTCCTGATAGGAGATTCAGCCACAAGAGACATCGACCTTCGAAGAATAGTGCCTCGACAAGAAATTGTGTCCAAAATCCACGTGCCAGGTTTGTGTGCTTCTGACTTGACCAAGTGGCTGCAGCATCAACATGGTGTTCTCCCAGTTTCCGAAACAGTAAATGACTGTAGATCCACATGGGAAATCACAAAAGAGACATGGTGTGACTTAATCCATTTAACCTCTCAAGTACTGCCCCACACTAAAGTTATATTCAGTTCAAATTTACCAGCACAAGGCAAACGCTACTTAAGTACTGTAATGGAGCTGTCCAATTGTAACATGCAAAAAGCCCTGTGAATCCTGAACTCGGACTTTATTGATAATTACCCCCACCTTCATAGCTATTACAGGTAAACCCAGACTGGCTCTGTACACCACATATTCATACCGGTGAAGCAGGCACTGTTAGACTTACACTGGATTTCGGAAAATCTTTTTCCACTCTCAAGTCTTTCAGTTTAAACCGAAACCAAAAGGGCATGTTGCCCATAGATTTTGTGGCAATACACACCCAAATAACCTTGAAAATAGCAGCCGGTATCCACAGAACAATCAAGTGAATACAGACTCAAAATACAGACAATATAGCAATATCCCACCCCGTCATGGAATCACTGGATCATTATCCACCTCTTTTTCACAGAGAAAATCGTTTGCCACAACAATTGCTAGAACCTTCCATGGCCCAACCTCCCCACCCTTCCCATCTTCACATAACGAAGTTCCAACGAGTCAGTTCAGTGAATCCCCGTCATATTACCTCTGTAACTCCCCAAAAGTACTCCCGCGCCAGAATGACTCCCGGGAGTACTTCTGGGACAGTATCCCCTTTTGTCCAAGAAGTACCCCCCCCCCCCAAAGTACCCCCCCCCCCCCCCCCCCCCCCCCCCCCTTCCTTTTGACAACTTTGCAAATAAATGTTTTGTTTTCTGTTACTATCTTATAACGCTGATTCCTTTATACAGAGAAGTGCTTTTGGTACCATCCCAACTCCCCCCCCCCCCCCCCCCCCATCCCTTCGGCACCAGAATGACTCCCGGGAATACGTCTCGGCCCAGCCCAAATGTACTCCCAGGAGTAACTTTGGCGCGGCTTTAGATGGTAACCCCCCCCCCCCCCCCCCCCCCCCCCCTCCCCCCCTCCCCCCCCCCCCCCCCCCCCCCCCCCCAAGTACCCCCGTTTCATATCTTCTGTATTAAAGAGCTTAGGGATGTTGTTTTTCTCGTTTATGAAGACTTATGTGGATATTGTTTCAGAATCAACATTGAAATACAGTCAGAATAAACTTTAGGGGGAGTACTTCTGGGCCGGTTCCAGAAGTACCCCCCTTGCATATCTGCTTTATTAATGTGTTCAGGGTTGTTATTTACTGGTTATAAACTCAGACATGGATATTCTTCCAGAATCAACATTGCAATATAGTCTGAATCAACTTTGGGGGGAGTAGTTTTTGGGGCCGTTCCCAGAAGTACCCCCCTTGCCCATCTCCTTTGTTAATGTGTTTCAGTGTCGTTGTTTACTGGTCATAAAGTCTCACATTGACACTCTACTTGAATGAACATTGAAATATAGTCTGAATCAACTTTAGGGTGGAGGGAGTAATTCTCTCGGCCAGTCCCAGAAGTACCCCCCCCCCCCCCCCCCCCCCCCCCCCCCCCCCCCCCCCCCCCCCCCCCCTTGCATATCTCTTTATTAATGTGATCAAGGATGCTATTTACTGGTTATGAACTCATTCATGGATATTCTGTTTGACTCAACATTAAAATTTAGTCTGAATCAACTTTAGGGAAAGTACCCAGAAGTACCCCCCCCCCCCCCCCCCCCCCCTTGCATAGCTCTTTTATCAATGTGTTCAGTGTCGTTATTTACTGGTCATAAATTCATGCATGGACATTCTATCTGAATCAACATTGAAATATAGTCTAAATCAATTTTAGGAGAATACTTCTAGGCTGGTCCCAGAAGTCCCCACTTGCACATGTCCTTTTATTAATGTGTTCAGGTTTGTTATATACTGTTATAAAGTCATACATGAACATTGTACCTGAATGAACATTGAAATTGAAAGTTTCAAAATGGAGCGACTGATGGCGGAGAACGAGCAAAATTTAGAAAGAGTGGGGGTTAGTTGCCGCCAAGGACATTGACAAACAAAGCACAGGACAAGACACGATCCATTTCGACCTCTTGGGTCTTCTTCAAGCAAAAAATAGATCACATTTAACGTTTAGGACAGTACAAACAAAGAACGAAGAGAGACTTATCTGATGTCCTTGTGGTGTGCTGTGAAGAATGGCCGACAGAACGAAATGACAGAGGGGATTGTGGGAGAGGAAAAGGAGTGGGGGGGGGGGGGGGGGGTGCGTGGAGGGAGGGGATGAGTGAGGCGATGGGATTGTGTGGTTAGTTAAGTTGGGTGGTGTGGTATATGTGTCGGTTGTGGTTAAAATGGATTGATAATAATGCTAAGGGGGGGGGGGGGGGGGGGGGGGGGGGGGGGGGGGGGGGTGGGGGGGGGGGGGGGGGGGGGGGTATATGGGGGGGGGGGGGGGGGGGGGGTTATATATATATATATATATAATATATGTATATATATATATATTATTACCATCCTATTTTTAACAGATGTTGCTCCCCAAGGAGTTGAGCACTTTAAGAATTTAGTAGGCATTTTAGTGATATTCTTAATATATATATACATATATATATATATATACACACACACTAAAAAAAAATCCATTAATCAGTCACTGATGGGTGATGATCAAGTGAGATCAACAGCACCATAGAAGGATCTTCTCCGTTCACTTAGGCAGGAATCCTGGAGGTACTGGTAAAGGCTGCAGCATGGTGAAGGCCGTCTAGTGGTCAGTAAAGTTTTGCACCCATTGGTGCGTTGGCAGCCAAGTTAAGCGAATGGAGAAGATCTCCTATGGTGCTGTTGATCTCACTTGATCATCACCCGTCAGTGACTGATTAATGGATTTTTTTTTGAGTGTATATATACATACATACATACATACATACATACATACATACATACATACATATATATATGGAAACCTGGCCTGCCAACACACCAATGGGTGCAAAACTTTACTTATGTGCGTGTGTGAATATGTGTGACAATTATTACCATCATAACTCACCAATAATACTGTTTACATGTGGTCTCTCCCCCCCCCCCCCTTTCCCTTTGTGTGTGTGTGTGTGTGTGTGTGTGTGTGTGTGTGTGTGTGTGTGTGTGTGTGTGTGTGTGTGAGTGTGTGTGTGTAACACATGATACCCTGTTTCTCATTGAACATTGTTATCTCTTCTCAACCAACATCGATAATTGAAATTTAGTCTCATTCAGCTTTAGGGGGAGTACTTCTGGGCTGGCCCAGAAATACCCCACTTGCATATCTCCTTTATTAATGTGATCAAGGGTGTTATTTACTGGTTATAAACTCAAACATGGACATCCTATTGGAATCAATACTAAAGTTTAGTCTTACTCAACTTGAGGGAAAGAACTTTTGGGCCGGTCCCTGAAGTACCCCCCCCCCCCCCCCCCCTTGCATAGCTCCTTTATTAATGTGTTCAGGGTTGACATTTACGGGTCATAAACTCACACACGGACATTCTAACTGCATCAACATTGAAATATAGTCTAAATCAATTTTAGGAGAGTACTTCTGGGCCGGTCCCAGAAGTACCCCTCTTGCACATGTCCTTTTTATTGTGTTCAGGTTTGTTATATACTGGTTATTAAGTCATACATGGACATTCTACCTGAATGAACATTGAAATATGGTCTGAATCAACTTTAGGGGGAGTACTTCTGGGCCGGACCAGAAATACCCCACTTGCATATCTCCTTTATTAATGTGATCAAGGGTGTTATTTACTGGTTATAAAATCATACGTGGACATTCTATCTAAATCAACAGTGAAATATTGTTTGAATCAACTTTAGGGAAAGTACTCCTGGGCCGGTCCCAGAAGTGCCCCCCTTGCATAGCTCCATTATTGATGTGTCCAGGGTCGTTATTTACTGGTCATAAAACTCACATATGGACATTCTATCTGAATCAATATTGAAATCGAGTCAAAATCAACTTTAGGGGGAGTGCTTCTGGGCCGGTCTGAATCAACAATGAAATGTAGTCTGACCCCCAAGCCGACCTCGAACCCCCAGCTGACCCTCAAGCCGACCCCCGAGCTGAGACCCGACCCGACCCCCGACCCCCGACCCCCGACCCCCGACCCTATCCGACCCGACCCGACGCCACGCTACACCACACTACACTGCACCCCACTGCGCTGTGCTACACTGCTCTATGCTACACTGCGCTACACTATATGACACAACACTGCACTCTATTACACTACACTGCACTGAGCTACACTGCACCACACTACACTGCACCCCACTACTCTACACTGCGCTGTGCTACACTGCTCTATGCTACACTACACTACACTATATGACACAACACTGCACGATACTACACTACACTGCACTGAGCTACACTGCACTACACTACACTGAGCTACACTGCAATACACTACACTGCACTGCACTGCACTGCGCTACACTGCACTACACTACATTGAGCTACACTGCGCTACACTGCATCACACTACACTGCACTGCACTGCACTGCGCTACACTGCACTGCACTACACAGAGCTACACTGCATGACACTACACTGCACTGCGCTACACTGCACTGCACTACACAGAGCTACACTGCGCTACACTGCATCACACTACACTGTACTGCACTGCACTGCGCTACACTGCACTACACTACACTGAGCTACACTGCGCTACACCGCATCACACTACACTACTCGATTTTTGTTGTCGATGTTGTTGTCGTTGTTACTGTTACTGCTGCCGCAGCTGAAGTTATTATTGTCGTTGTAACAACCACTACTGTTGTTGCACTTGTCATTGCTGCTATCGCTGTTATTGTAGTAGCAGTAGTAGTAGTAGTAGCAGCAGCAGCAGCAGCAGCAGCAGTAGTAGTAGTAGTAGTAGCAGCAGCAGCAGCTGCAGCAGCAGAAGTAGTAGTAGTATCATCACCATGTCCCTCACCATTTCCTCTTTAAGTCCTTCATCGTTCGGATCAATGAGGGATCTGAAATCCTCCTCCAAAATGCCTACTCGCTCAGTAACGAAAAAAACACTTGAAGGCCGAACTCACTCTTTATACAGTACATCTCCCCTGGTGTAGTCGTTTTGGATCTGCGGTCTTTAAGAATTTGGATATCTCTTTCTTCATATTTTTTTTGTCCAGTGCGTCTTTAACACGTTGCTGGCTGTCCATGTGATGACAGCTCGGTCAGTTTAAAGGCTTCAGCAGTGAGGCTGAATAGACATTAAAAGACAAGGGAGATCATTATTCAGAAACATCTCTCTCTCTCTCTCTCTCTCTCTCTCTCTCTCTCTCTCTCTCTCTCTCTCTCTCTCTCTCCCTCACACACACACACACACACACACACACACACACACACACACCACACACACACACACACACACACGCTCACACACACACGCGCGCGCGCGCGTGCGCGCATACACACATACAACGCGTTTCTGTCTGGCGGCCATTCTTCCCACAACATGAACAACAGATAAGTCTCTCTTCGTTTCTTTGTTTGTACTGTCCTAAATGTTAAATGTGATCTGTTCTTTTTTTTTTCCTGAAGAAGACCCAAGGGGTCGAAATGCATCGTGTCTTGTCCTGTGCTTTGTTTGTCAATGTCCTTTGGCCTTAAATAACCCCCTCTCTTTCTAAATTAAATTTTACAAATATAGCGAAGCATGTATATGTATCAAAAATTAACACGGAAGAGCAAGTTCCTGTCCGACTTTTTTCTCCCCCCCCCCCCCCCCCCCCCCCCCCCCCAACGCATTCATTATCTAAAAAAACAATCCATGAAAACAATAACAAATCAAGATAACAATTTCTGCAACTGAAAGAACGTTAAGTATGTGTTTTTTTAACCAATAAATAACAATCCCCAGCACATAAATAAGGACATATGCAAGGGGGGGTACTTCTAGGACCGGCCCAGAAATGCTCCCTCTCAAACTGATTCAGACTAGTTTTAATAATGATTCACAAAGAATGTTCATGTATGAATTATGATCAGTAAATAACAACCTTGAACACAATAAAGCAGATATGCATTGGGAAGGGAGGGGAGGGGGGGGGGCAGGAAGACTCCCCCTTAGTTGACTCATTATAGATTCCAAAGATGGTTCGGATGAAATGTCATTTATCAGTTTATGGCCAGTAAATAAAAATCCTAAGCACATTAATGAAGGAGACATGCAAGGGGGGTACTTCTGGGACCGCCCCGGGAAAGACTCCCCCTACAGTTGATTCAGACTCGTTTTCGATGTTGATTCAGAAGAATATCCATTGTGAGTTTATAAACCAGTAAATAACAACCTTGGACACATTAATAAAGGAGATATGCAAGGGGGGGGGGCGGGGTACTTTTGGTACCAGCCCAGACGTACTCCCCCTGAAGTTGATTCAGACAATATTTCATTGTTGATTCAGATAGAATGTCCATGTATAAGTGTATAACCAGTAAATAACAACCCTGAACACATTAATGAAGGAGATATGCAAGGGGGGTACTTCTGGGACCGGCCCAGCAGTACTCCCCCGTTAAGTTGATTCAGACTATATTTCAATATTGATTCTGGTAGAATGTCCAAGTATGAGTTTGTAAAAAGTAAATAAAAACCATATGGACATTAACAAAGGAGATATGCAAGGGGGTACTTCTGGGACCGGCCCAGAAGTACTCCCCCTAAAGTTGATTCAGACTATATTTGAATGTTGATTCAGACAGAATGTCCATGTATGAGTTTATGACCAATAAATAACAGGCCTCGACACCTTAATGGAGATAGGCCGGCCGACGAGGGGGAGGGGAGGTGGGGGGGAGGGGGTCTGGGACCGGCCCAGAATGACTCCCGGGAGTACTTTATGAAAACAAGAGGGTCCATTTTTTACCCGACCCAGAGGTACTTCCTGGAGTCTTTCTGGCGTGGGTCCAGAAGTACCCCACGGGAGTACTTCTGGGTGGGGAGTACTTTTGGGTTGTTACCCCACAATCTGGAACAAACACAGTTCCGTCTGTTCAAAGTGGAAGAAGGCATGAACCGATCTTTAGGACCCGACATTCCCGTGAACATGACACAAACACTGCCTGCTGTTCCATGCAACCATTTTTTAAACAATTTGATGGCATACTATCTGAATTCTCGCCATATTTCCCAGCGCCTATTTCTGTGATAACACAATGTGTGTGTGTGTGTGTGTGTGTGTGTGTGTGTGTGTGTGTGTGTGTGTGTGTGTGTGTGAGTTGCTGGACTTGAATGGAGCCATCATTCATAGCACTTTTTGCAGACTCCTCTGTCGATTTGTTGCTGGATTAAGTACTAGCACTGTTATTGCGTAGCGTGTTATATAAGTGACGTGTGCGTATACACTAAATGTCTTTTTTTCTTCTAATTGCAAGTGTTCTTTCATAATATGGGGTATTTTTAGGTTATTGTTTCTCCTTCATTCAGAGAGCAGACAGACTTCGAATGTTTGGCGGACAGTCTATCCTCACCTGATTAAGGATTTCATGCTTTCTGTTGCGTTCGTGGTTTGATCATTATTTTGTAGTGTTACTATTATAGTTTTTTTGTTTTGTTTTTGTTTGTTGTTGTGATATCATTTTCATCGACAATTTTTCTTTACAACTGCATGATCTGATGTGTTAGCTGCCTACAATTTGTGACCGGAAGAACTTCGTGTAAGGCCCCCCTTTTTGTTAGCATGCGCAGTTAACTTAAATAATCATCATGTCATCTAATTCAGATACATGGCCTCGGAGGAGGGACTTTGCATCTGTTATTATGTGTCAGAGATAAGACAGATGAAATATCTGCAATTCTTCACAATTGGAACAACTTTTATGTGTTTTGCATAGCAGAGTCTTGGTTAAGCGATTTGATTTCAGATTCTGATAATATGCTTGCCAAACTATGACACAATCCGATTAGACCCAAAGGCATCTAGAACAACAGGTTTACTTCTTCACCTGCTAAATCATTAACCTTCAAAAGAAAAGCACATCTTGAAAAATACAACGTAGATCCGTCTGGATAGAATTAAGTCTTAAACACTGTTACGGATGCGTCGGTGCGTGTGTTTGTTTGTCTGACTCACAGAAATTCGGATGCCTGTACGATTTTTTAATTCACACACACCCACTCATTCGAACATGGACAGCCAGGCAACAAGTCATAATTTTCCTTTTTTATGCTGCCCGAGCCATCAAAACACAAACACACACAAACACAGCAATATACAACAATATCAGTTCCGTAGAATAACGTACGCCGTAACCCTAGGCGTACAATTCACGATATAGATATGTATATGTGTTACCATTTCTTTTCTTTTCTTTCGGCCACGTCCGACTCAACACGACAGTCCACAGACGTCGCAAGTCTCGAAGAATGCTGTAAAAGTCCTCTCCTGGGACTCATACAGTCAGGAGGAGCAGCTCGCAGACTCCACACAGAACCGAAGCGACGGCTCTGTCCACCACAGGAGCGACGGCTCCAACACCACAAGAGCTCAAACACAAAGTGAGACGTTGGTTCTAACAAACAAAGCGACGGTCCTGGTACGGCAGAAGCGACGGCTCTGCTACGACTGTCCCAACAGGTCGCTGGTTCAAATACCTCTAGAGCGGCGACTCGGACTCGGCAGCAGCGGCGGCTCTGGCACAACTGGCACGTCGGGTTACTTTCGACTCACATGTCGACTCTCTCCACACCCTCAGCAGGGTGGACGGGGGGGGGGGGGGGGGGGGGGGGGGGGGAAGATCTCGGCTACGCCCCAGACCCGGGCGCAGTAGCAAGTCAGGGTTACTGTGTCGACTCCCACGTCGACCTCTCCACACCCTCAGCAGGGGGCGGAGACAGGGGTAGACTCCAGCTACGTCCCAGACCCTCCAGCAGTGGCAGCCAGTTCCCGGTCACACCAGGACAACGACTTTTCCTGGGGGAACTGATAACTACCCTGATTATCTAGCCTACTATAACATGGCTATTATTCATCATGGTTATTAATCATATTCATAACCAACATTTACTTCATATTTCACCAGAACTTGGGGAAAATGCCCATAGCGAAATCTAGAGAGTTTCATCATAATATCACAATAGAACATTCTCTTTTCCGGAATCATGTTTTACACTTTGGAGTAAAAGGATTTCCACATAGACCTTTTTTACGATAAACCAAGAATATAATGATAACATTTAAGAAATGATTTACTTTCGTCTCTTTCATCAAGATAAGAATGTTTTTATCATTTCATGTGTCTTTCATCACAAGAAGAATTTTTTTATCATTTCACATAATCACTACATCTCAGAGAAGGATTTCCCTTCATAGAAATATTCATTAGTAACAGTAACAGTCCTTAAACACATATGAAGGAAAGATTTCCACACACTCTTGTTTACCAACACATAGATATTCATTATTCATATCAAAGGATGTTTAAATATTCATCAACAGACATGCATGATAGTTTCCATCGCCCACCTCCGGAGCTTACTATCATTTATATCATTATAATACACTAGAATAAACAAAACTTTTTTTTATCATCATAAAGCCATGAACTAGCAAAGCCTACTCCTTTTCCGATCACTCATCAACAATACATTTTTTTCTCTTTCTATTCATACTTTCTAAAAACAAATTCCCCCTATCCCCCTATCAAGTCACAAGTTATACACAAAAAAAACACACAATAATCTTCTTTCTAAAAATCTTTACTAGGCGCTGAGAAAGTTACAGTCGCCTATAGGAGGGGAGAATGATTTCGGTGGCGATTTCAAATTGCTAATAATCAAATACCTGACTGCCACAGCAACTCGTTCAGGAGTCCCTCATCGGCCACTGGGAAGTTGCACTGCCAGAACTGCTGTAGAGACTGCCTGATCGTTTCAGCTCACCTAGCTTATACAGAACGCAGATGAGCAGCAGTCAGGTCAACTAACCAACCGGTTTTCGGATGAACATGTTCCGGCAAACACTGTTGTAAAAATTTGTGACCGGACAAAAAACGGTCCGTCACAAACACTGTAATCCAGTAATTGTAGGATTCTTATATAGAAGCCCAGCAGTGGTCCGATAGGTTTAATTCGATGATTGGTGCCGCAATACTGGAATCAAAGGAATTATTCTTTTGGGCGACTTTAACATAGATTTAACTGTGCCTGGGACAAAATGAAATCTTACTTACGCAAATGTATGGATTACAACAAACAATCGATCGTCCAACTCGAACGAACATACGGAAACTCTTATGAATCACATTTACGTCAACACAAAAATAACATTGTGGAATGTGTTCTGTACAAACAGGCTGTAATGACCATTCTTCGGTTTGTCTGATATATGTGAAGAAAGGTCTATTACTAAGTCTGGATGTGAGGGGGAAAAATATAGACGCTGCACACATTTTGATAAAAATGCCTTCCTTAATGATTTACTTCACTCTGGATTAGATTACATTTATCAGATTAGAAACCCTGACGATGCTGTAAACTTTTGAATAAGTTTTGGATAAGTCCAATTCAATTCAGTAAATGATAAACACGCACCCTTTGTAAGAAAAAGAGTGAAACATGTCATTAACCCCCCATAGTAACAAAGGAGATAGACAGTGAGGGATAAAAGAGATAATATATTCAAGTCAAATAATAAAGTGTCATTCAGAAAACAAAGGAACAAAGTAAGATCCGTGAAGAGAAAAGCAAGAAACATATTTTCAAAATTCAGTTTTGTGTTCTCAAAATTGAACAATTTGGAAAGCTATCAATCTCGACTAACAGTAATTCAAGAGTATATAATCCAATAAAAGAAATATCACTAGAAAACTTCAACTTTTGTTTTGCAAACATAGGTGAGGATGTGATTGTGAATGAGAAAACAAGTATAATGATCTGCGTATATTTCAAAAACATTTCTTCATGTTCTGACAAACCACCATTGTCATTAGATGAAAATTCGATTATCTAATACACTTAAAACCAGTATTGGACATGGGATTTGAATAGATATTGAGGGTAATATATTAAACAAGCGAAAGTTTTGCCTTTATACAGAAAAGGCGATTTCACCAATCTCAAACTATGGACCTTTCTCAATATTATCCCTTTTATCTAAACCACTCAAAAGACATGTTCAAATACATCTATATCCTCATCTTAGTTATTACGATCTCATGAAAATCAATCAGGTTTTCGACAAAATCACTCTTGTCACATTGCTCTTGTACAACCTATCGGTAGATGTCTTACGAAGATTAACAAGAATGACCTTACTAGAATTGTTTTTGTAGATTTTGCAAAAGCACTTGACGTTATAAACCACTCCCTCTAATATTAAAGCTGATGTGTCACAAATTAGCGAATAAAGCCTTAAACATTCTTTAAATCTTTTCTCACTGATCGTCAACAGCTTGTTGAAATTAAATCGAAAAAGTCAAAGTTACTCCTTTTAACATTTTGTGTCTCTCGGGGGCACTATTGGGGTCCCTGCTCTTTTATATTCATATAAACGACTTACAATTGTACATAAAATGTTGTGAATTGTTTGCTGATGATACCTCATTACGATCTCTTGGTAGTAAGCCCACTGAACTGGTAAGTAAACTGCAGGAAAACATCAACAAGCTACAAGCATGGACAGAAATGAATCATGTGTCTCTCAATGCTAGTAAAACCAAATGCATATATGTCACAAGACGTAGAAAAAAACGGCAGAAAAATGAAATCCTCACTGGCGCAATTCCATGCCCAAGGACAAAAGATTGAAGAGATTACTTCGCATGAAGTCTCCTTGACAACAATTTAGCTTGGGCTTACCTCATTATGGGTATTGGAAAACGTATTTCTACGAAAATATATCAACTTTCCAACAACAACAACAACAACAACAACAACAAAATGTAAATCTTCATTCCAGAAAATTTTTTTTTCATGCACATATCCTTTCTCTTATCAATTATGCATCCACTTTATGGGATAATGCCAGTGAAACTAATCTGAACCAAGTAAGTCACCTGTATAAAAGGGCCATTGAATTAATTCAGCTGAAATCCAATACCTTGACACAGAGTGATTACAAAACTTTAAATATTCTTTCCATTAAAGATAAACTCTACTTCAACAAATGCTCGTGCAATGTAATGAAAGGATCATCCCCGAGGAAAATCATTGAAAGCTTTGTCATCAATAGAAACAGAATTATGCGCAAACTGTCTCTTCCCAGACCTGGAAGTTTTCTTTATAAATCAAGTTGCAAAGTGAGGCGACCGCAGGCGGCATCTAAACACATTTTCAAATTCTAAGAATCCTCTAACACACCCTCCTTTCTCCCATACTACAACTATTATCACCCAAAGCGGTTGTGATCCAGTCTTTCTCTATTTCTTCAATATTTTGATCATCATTATTACCATTGTTAGTATTCCCATCAGTAATATCATCATCATCATTACTGCCTCGACTCACGCATCATCTCCCTTCTGACAGCCTCGTTTTCTTTCAACGCCTGTCTTGCGCTGAAATGATTGAAGATAAGTGATTGCCCGTTCATTTCCCGTTTTTCTGATTGTTTTGTTTCTTGCCTGAAGAAGACGTAAGAGGTCGAAACGCATCGTGTTTTGTCTTGTGATTCGTTTGTTCGCTTTTTTTGGGGTTGCGGGTTCGAACCTCCGCCGGGGCGTTTTCGGTACAGGGGGATTTTTCCCTCGGAGTTAACATTGGTTCTGACTCCATTTCCATACAGTCCTTCGAATGAGACTATAAACCGAGGTTCCGTGTGTGAACGTACGCATAACATCTTGCACACACGTAAAATCCCATCACCAACATTCGGAAGAGTAGGCCAGTTTGGCCGTTGGTGTGGATGACACGTTACACATAGCATGCACCCTGCGTGAGAAATGGAAGAATGAAGGGAGTAAGGAAAATGAGTGATCGATATTGAACGATACTGACTGGATGACACGGGAAACGACTGAATGAAGCGCCAGCTGGCAGCTCTTCAGTCGGCACTGCCCAGGTAGGCAGCCCGTTGTGTAAACCGAGAATAGGCGCTATATAAGTATTCATTATTATTATTATTATTATATTTAAAATTCATAAACCAAGTTTTTTATATTCTGGAGGGACCGCATGGAATATTTTTGCCTTCCTCCATAAAATTATGTCCCTCGAAATAGACATTTAAAAAAACACTAAACTGCATCTGATGGAAACTGCGCAGTAATCAAAAGTCATTTCCATCAATACGATCCTCTCTCTCTCTCTCTCTCTCTCTCTCTCTCTCTCTCTCTCTCTGCTTATACTTGATGTTCCAACAATAGTGTTATTATTGTTTGATATTTCATATGAGAGTTATGATAGACCTTGAATGCTTATTTGAGTATTATTTGAGCTTGAGGTTATATGCTGTATTCATTTCTTTCTTGTGTATGAGGGCAGATGTGATCAGTTGGAAAGCTTATTCTTTAACCCTCAAGACAGATAATTTGACTTCACACACACACACACACACACACACACACACACACACGCCACAAACAACAACAAAACAGCTCTCTCTCTCTCTCTCTCTCTCTCTCTCTCTCTCTCTCTCTCTCTCTCTCTCACACACACACACACACACACACACACACACACACACACACACACACAGATACCCAAACGGCAGTCTACACCAGCAGGCTGAAAGTGAAACACGGTTGGTGCTTTACGCTCTCAAACAACTTTGTAACGCTCTCCCTGTCTCTGTCTCTGTCTCACTGCCTCTGTCTCTGTCTGCCTCTGTCTGCCGTCTGTCTGTCTGTCTGTCTGTCTGTCTCTCTCTCTCTCTCTCTCTCTCTCTCTCTCTCTCTCTCTCTCTCTCTCTCTCTCTCTCTCTCTCTCTGTGCGCGTATGTGTTTGTGAGAGTTTCACGTGTACGTAAGTGTGTGTGTGTGTGTGTGTGTGTGTGTGTGTGTGTGTGTGTGTGTGTGTGTGTGTGTGTGTGTGTGTGTGTGTGTGTGAGCCCGCGCGCTTGCGCACATGCTTGTTTTCGTTTCCTCTTCTTTTTTTTTTATTCCGAATGTACATTATTCCTAAATTGTGACCTAGCCCTTGTTACTAGGTAATATTTATGTTTATCATGTTTCGTCGTTATAAGCTTGTTCATTGTTTTCTTTTCGTGTGTACCATTTATATGTTCCTTTTGATATTGTTTATTACTGTTTTTGTTCTTGAGGGCATGGTGTAAAAAAGCTGTAAGCTTACCCATTTTATCTCAATAAAAATATTCGTATTCGTATTCATATTCGTATTCTCTCTCTCTCTCTCTGTCTGTCTGTCTGTCTTTCTGTGTGTGTGTGTGTGTGTGTGTGTGTGTGTGTGTGTGTGTGTGTGTGTGTGTTTCCCTCATCTCCAGCCTACAAACCTAAGCGATGGTCAACGACAGTACTGAAAGAGGATGAAACTGCCCACCTTCATACCAGCTACAATGTCAGTCTCTCTACACAGCTCGCACAGAAACAACGGCGGCGGACCGAGAAACAGTGTAGAAAGTCAGGGAAGGGGGAAGGGCAGGTGGAAGTAAAGGGGGGGGGGGGGGGGGGGGGGAAGGAGTCGTCTTCTGTAGATCTACAGTGCCCCTAATGTCGCAACAGGCATGACTCGTTCTGCCATAAAGTACACTTGGCCAAACAAAGTATTTGTGCAGTGTGTGTGTGTGTGTGTGAGTGGGTGTGTACGCGGTGGGAAATATATGCCCAATATATGCACATTGATTTCATATTTGCGGATGGCTTTTCGACGATTTTTCATGTTCCCTTTTAATATACCAAGAATTTGCGAAGGTGCTTCAGAATTTTTCGTTTAGAATCGGCGATATGAGAAAGAGTGCAAGGGATTGGAGGGAGGGGAGATGAGAGGCCGGCATGGGGAGGGGAGGACACGGGGGAAGGGGGCTGAGGAGGAGGGAGGCAAGAATTTCCTGAACCTCTACCCCACCCCTTTCTCAACTGCTCAGCATCTGAAGTAACTGTGATGTATGGGTGTTGAAACACTGCTCAGGGTGAGAGCTGAATGATACGGGTCTGAGCAGCTGTTTGCTTCAGATTGTTGGAGCTTGTTCTGTCAGCTCCTGACGTCTCCTGATCACTGCACCAGGGCCGTTGGATCCTCCTCTCCTTATGGGCAAAGCAAACGGTTGAAGCTCATCAGATCATGGTACACACTTCCAAGAAAAAACAGAAAAATAAAAGGAATAAAGAAAAGGCGTAGAGGAAGAGGGTTATGTTTCTTAAGAAAGCGAAGATAAGACGATTCGTCGCGCAAAATATGGGTTATCTGCCAGGGAGCACACTTATTTGTGGAAAGAAATTGCACCACGTGACTGGGGGAATGTGATTAATGTGTTTACAACATGAAAATGAAAAACAAACTCTGGATCCCCAATGCCCTGAGGAAAAAAAAATCCACTAGTTTTAGCCCCATCCATCCAGCACATACGCCTTCCCTCTGTCTCTGTCTCTTCGTCTGTCTGTCTGTCTCTTTCAAAACAAATTCGTTAGTAATTACCAAAAATCTCTGTTGTTTGTTACCCTCTCACATCTGTCTCTCCCTCCTCTTCCTCCTCCTCTCTCTGTCTCTTTCTGTCTGTCTGTCTGTCTGTCTGTCTGTCTGTCTCTCTCTCTCTCTCTCTCTCTCATTCCTTGCGTGCTTTCCCCCGCCCCTTCCTCATCCCTTACTGTTTGCTTTTGTCACTGTTGTTTCTTTATTTCGTCAATGGTCTTTCTTCAAAATGTATAAAAACGACTGCTGGACTTCAATCAAGACAATATGAAAAATGAGCACCAGTCGCCGTGGCGAAGTGGTTAGCGTCGTAGATCAGACTCCTGGCTGGGAGGTCGTGGGTTCGAATCCAATCAGAGTCATATGGGTTTTTCTGATCCGACCGGCTCCTACCCAGAGTTGAGTTTGCTGCGGACTCAGTTGGGAAGACTGGGACCACACAGTCGAGTCTCATTCACTTAATGGATGCGTTTCTGAGAGTGTTGCTCAAATTTCCTGACCAACGCTGCAGGTGCATGTATCTCTCGGGCCTGGTTGACGCCGGGATATATTATGAAAGGAAGCGTAGAGTACAGCCCTGTAATGTAGTCTCAGTCCGAAATGGAAATCCGTAGCATCATCTTAATCATCCTCATTCTCATCGATCAGCATTTTTTAAAAATGTCTCAAATTCTGTGGCCCTTCATGCCCTGCTCTCAAGGTGACCTCAATTTCGATGTCGTCTTCACGTCTGTGGCCTTGGTTTGGTTCCGTCGGGGTCACCGGTATCGGCGAGTCCATGGGGGGGGGGGGGGGGGGGGGGGGGGGGGGGGGGGGGGCTGTTGTTGGACGGATGCGGTGGCGCCCTCCGGGGAGAGAACTCACTCACGCCGGCTCCGCGACTAAGCAATTATCGTCATCAGTAGGGGGCTTAGTAGGTGGTGTCCTGCTTATGTTAGATCGGAACAGGCGCCACTGAACACCACCGAAGTGACTCGGCAGCAGTGCAGTGTCTCCTCCGTCAGTTGCCTCTTGACGACTTGACATTGACTGCTCCCTGTGGATTGCTGGTGCCGGGGCTGCGGCGGGGCCGACCGGGCTGTGACTGTGGACGGGGTGTCGGAATGAGCGGGGGATGCACTGCCTCTGAGTGGCGCAAAAAGAAAAACAAAAAAAAAAAAAAAAAGAAAAATGAGCACTTTGATGTCCTTTAAAAAATGTATATATATATATATATATATATATATATATATATATGTTAAAACGCCACTAAAAATCTTAAGGTGCCTAATCTGTTAAAAATTCTTAAAAACCTCTTGACCCTGACTGCTCCCTGGGATTTTTTTATCATACTAACAGAATATATATATATATATATATATATATATATATATATATATATATGTAATACCACCTAATAGAATTTAAAATGCTCGACCATTGGGGAGCAACATCTGTTTTTACCAAAGATATATATACATATATATATATATATATATATATAAACACTCAAGCATCGGGTCTTAGACCCTTCATCAGGAAACACTAAACAGTAAACACAAGGGAAAATTTCAAAGAGACGAAAAAGAACATTAAAGAACAAATGACATCAAACAAATTGATGTCACAACAGCATTGTGTAACACTTTTCCCCTGGTAGCGCAGCATAGTGCAAACGTTTGCTACATGTGTTAGATCTGTTAGGTTTCTGCTAACAGCCTCCCTATGAAATCCTTTTCCACAGCCCCCTCCCCCCCCCCCCCCCTCCCAACGCCATATACATCCCCCTTCCTCCTCCTCCAACACCCCCCCCACCCCCACCCTCACCCCACAACACACATACCCCCACACACTTCGCCCCCCCCCCCCCCCCCCCTATGTCCCACCACCACCACCTACCCCCCCCCAGCCCCCCTCCCCCCCCCACTTCCCCCTCCCCCCGTACAACTAAACACCCCCCTCGCCCCCCCCCCCCCCCCCCCCCCCCCCCCCCCACTACATTTCCAATTCTTTTCTTCATACTCTCCTTATGTAAACAGAAATGTGAGGTTCACAGTAAAACACAAGAAGTAGAAACAGCGTTGAACCCTTTATGATGTTTTTCACATTTATGCCCAGGGGGTGAAAGGTCTTTCTTTGTTTTGTCACTATTTCTTGATTATATCACTGTTGTTTTATTTTGTCACTGCTGTTACTTGATTTTATCACATCATTCCAGGATTTCTTTTATCGCATGCTTTTTTCTTCAAATTTTGTGTTCACCTACTATTTTGTTTTTTTGTTTGTTTTGTTGTTGTTGTTGTTTTAATTTACTGCTTATGTTGTGGTATCTTCTTTCTTTTTTTTTCTTTCTTCTTATCTTTTACTTTCTCCTGTGTTACTCGCCTTTTTTTTTCCTCCTTCCTTCTGTGTCCTGTCTTTTCTTCTTTCTGTCCCATGCTTTCAGCGCCCTGGTTTCCAGTTTTTCTGAAACTTTGTGTTATCGTCGTTATTCCCCGTTGGTTGCAGGAGCCTCCATTTTCGCACCCCCCCCCCCCCCCCCCCCTCTCATCCCCGCCCCCCTCCCCACTAACCTGCAGAAAAAAAAGTCACCCAGGCACCGCTCAATAACTTTTGATCGTCTCGTCTGCGGAAGACCGAAGGATTGAAATGCGTTGCCTCATTAATTGGTTGGTTCCAGTCGTTTGGTTTGTCTAGCACCATAACTTTTATTCTGTTTGTCGATTTTTAGATCTGTCTGTCTGTCTGTCTATCTGTCTCTCCCTCCCTCCCTCTCTCTCTCTCTCTCTCTCTCTCTCTCCCTCCCTCCCCTCCCCGTCCCCCTCTCTTGCAACATAACTTTTATTCTTTTTGCCACTTTTTAGATTTGTCTCTCTCTCTTCCCCCTCCCCTCCCTCCCTCTCTCTCTTGCCATTATAATTTGATTATATTTGATTTGCTTCTTGGTATTCTAAATTTTCGGGTTGTATTTCCATCTGAAAGAGAGTGATTGTATGTCATCACCGTGTTTTTGGTTAGACGTAGGCCTATACACACAGACACACACACACACACACACACACACACACACACACACACACACACACACACAGAGTCTATGGTAAACGTTCACGTTGGCTTTATTCTCGTCAGTTGAAAGTACACAATACAACAAAATTAGGGAAAAACACCCGATCACACTTTCCAGATGTCCTATGCATAATGTTACCGAATGATAAAACCGTGAATTGGTACACTGATGTTGTATCAATATTTTCATGGAGATAAAAATTGACAGTTTTGCAAAGGTAATGATCAAACACAATACCGCTTAATCAAAAATGGATTAAATGATGATATGTGGAAAAATCCCAACAAATATCAATGTACACTTTCTTGAAATTGAAAATGCAGCTTCTGTCAAGCGGATAAATGGATGGAAATAAACATTTACAAAGTATTAAGCAAAGATCGGGTCACACATAAAAATACTCCCAAATGCAGTTAAGTGTGTCTAAGATTTCTCGTGAATCAAGCGCATGTAACCACTTGAAGTAGTAAATTAACCAACCCTGCTTGACTGCACGCTAACAGTTACCAATTACAGTAATTGAATATCAGTTTGAATTTGTGATTGGAATCAAACAAGACAATAATACCTTTAGAGTGGGAGGCATCTGGAAAAAAAAAAAACCCAACTAAATGCCATCCTAGGAGACAAGCCCATGGTACAAGTATGGGGAGAAACGACAAACACAGATTTGTCGGGGAGAGACTCACTTCTTTAGAACATAGGCTCGCCCGCAGTGAAGATGTCTTGTTTTAGCTTTGAGAGTAACCGAGCAACAGGCAGCCAGACCCATCTTCGTATTACCTCTCTCCCTTCCCCACCTCCCATCTCACCGCACGTGGCCAGTAAGTTGAAACAGGCCTGTTGCCCTCTCTCCTCTATTCCTCTTTTCTTTTCCTTTTTTTTAAACATTTTTTCCTCCTATTTTTCTTTTCTGTCCCTAGCACGGCATGGTTTTTAACTACTGCAAACTGATCCGTCTGCCCTCTATCAACAAAAAAGAAAACGTGTATTCTTATTTTCGCTCTCTGCTCTCTCCTGATAAAACGTATCTCTCGATGCATGCAATGCAAGTACAAAGAACGGTTGCATCAGATAATCCTGTTTTGTTCTGGTGTGTTTCGCTTTGTTTTGGCGTTGACATCCCCTGCGTGGTCTGCTTCACAACTACACGGTCTGGCTTTCCGTTTCACGAGGTTTGTTTGCGAGAGAGGTTTGTTTGATTTCTGTGATGCACTGGCTTTCCGCTTCACGTGGTTTGTTTGCGTGAGAGGTTTGTTTGATTTCTGTGATGCACTTTCTTCCTTGCATCTTAGACGACTGCACTACTGTAGATTTCAATGATAACGCGATAGAATCACTGATATGTACTATGTATGCTTCTACACGCGCGCGCGCGCGCGTGTGTGTGTGTGTGTGCGTGTGCGTGCGTGTGTGTGTGTGCTAGACATAAAGGTTACATTTCTTCAAGAACAAGACTGTACAGAACAGACACGGGTGTATGACCCGTCATGGCGGTAAAAAAATGTTGGCAACAGTAAACAGAGAATACAAAACAAAAGACAATACTCCAGGCAAAAGCACAGCTGAAGCGTCA